>JAOEHI010049909.1:0-11591 GCA_025447815.1 Percopsis transmontana | reverse complement strand
ATCTGAAAAAAGAAAAAAGAAAGAAAAGTGGGCAATAAAAAAAATTTGCTTGTGTGCCACAGATTCCCTTTTCAGCTTTTGTCTCAGGAAACATTGACTAGTCAACATACAACAACAAGATATTCAGCAGTCGACTTTTTTTTTTGGGAGTGGTGTCTATGACAATCATGCACAAATTCATGATTTGTTAAACAAAAATCCACTATGAGGTTAAAGCAGTGAATTTATTTTTATATTAGTGAGGTAGCAACGGATGTTGATTTTGATTCGAACTGGGGATTTATTTTTTATTTAGACTGTATAGACTGTTGTGACATCAAGCCCTTCAACAATCAGTGCTTTTCTTTGGGAGGACTACAGCCCTCTAGAGAGAGATCAAAGCCAAATGGACCTTTTTCTGAACGCGCCTGACAAAAACCAATTGCTTTGGTGGTATGAGAACGAATGCCGTTATGAGAGGCTCGGCCTTCAGCACCTTTCAATGGAGTTTTTCCACCACCGCAAGGTAGGTGATCAACAGGCTAGGTACTTTCACCTAAACATGTGGATGTGTTTTTCTTTTACAAAATTTGCAACATGCATCCTAGGGCAGGTGTTATTTCTTATATGAACCGTTCATTTTCACTTAGTTAACTCATTCATGTTTGATTGTGAAGTTGTTACATTTATTGAATAGCTATCTGCCTTGCTATAAGCAATCTACCACGTTGTCAGACGATTAATGTTTGGCTGTTTATTATATTTTTGAAATATTGTATGCTGCTGATAATATCATTATAAATATATAATCAAATAAACAGAACAGTCCATTGTCAACCACATGTTAACAATGGACTGTTTGTGTAAATTTTATTGGATTTTATTAGTGACAGTGAGCAACATGAGCAAACCATTATATTTATGTGGAGTAGTTTGCATATTAGTGAATAAACAGCACTCAAATAGCACGTGTTGCAAGTGTTTGTTTATGCTGCTGTTGATGTCACACTATAATCGACTAATTGTTCTTGCTGGTAAACTATAGAAAAATGGTGAAAAAAAACATCCCTATAATCTCACATCACAGTGACTTGTTGGGCAACATGGCCTCTATAACCTGTATCCTCAGACGACCCTCAGCCGATCCATACTTTGTCTTAAGCTTCTTACAAATCTAAATTCTACCTCCAGCTGTGAGGAAAGGTTCAGCGGGCCTTGAACAATCTCTCTTGTGGTTCCTTTGAACCCGATCGAGTCGATACCCGTTGCTGCCTGGTGTGGAGTGAAAGTGTCACCACACCATCGCATCTCCTGAAGCTGATTAATAATCCATGAAAAGAAGACAGAGAGCAGTGCAGAGATGGTGGGGGAGGGGAGTAGAGAAGATCAACAGGAAAAGACGACAGGAGTGAAGAGCAGCAGAGAAGGAAAAGGAAGAGAAAGATTGGAGAGCAAATAGAAGTAGAGATGGACTGAGGCAAGCGGGGCGTTACAATTATAGTAGAGTAGATGAGAAGAAGAGGGGGCATTTTTCTGTAACGTACGCAGCAATAATCTCTGATTGTCATGAACACATGTACATCACGAACAAAGCCAACATTTCACCTGGACCGCTTATCTGTGACTATCAAAAGTGAAATTATGTTTCGTGTTTTCAATACGTCTTTTCACATTGACATTCAACAATTGTTGGGATTAGCCTATGGCTTTGTCTGGAGTACAATAATAAGATATTAGGGCAGTCAGAACGGGGCCTTCAGTGCATATGCTATACAACAACAAAAGCACAAACAGGAACTATAAAATGTTCATTGAACTGCTCCAGTATAGCCTGTCTTCAGTATGTAGCTTGTGCCTGACTGCACAATGAATCACTCAATATACAATTTATTCACCACAATAAATCTTTGTGTCTTGTTTGCTCTGTCTGGCATTTACAGTACATAGAATGGTTCAACAACAAACATGACAACAAACAACAACAGACGGCTTAGCCTACAGAGTGAACTAATTAGCTCTCATAAGCACAATGCAAGTTTCTTTTTGCGATACAACAGAATGTCATCTTTGATTTTTCATATTCTATTCCCTTGGTGTCCAATACAGGCACATATTTCCTTGTCATAATAACTGTCATGCACCATTAGGAAATTATGATAACATTATGCTTGCATGTTTCAGTGATGACTGAATACAGAGAGAGTTGTTCACAAACACTACATAGAAAGATAAAAATGTTCACAAGATTCACCCCCTGCATGCCTACTACATAAAAGTTCAATAAAAATTAAGAAAAAAAAAGATTGAATAAACTTTGATTTGAGTTTAATAATACACCTTATTGTGTGTCCTCATTAGTATAATACATTGATGCATTATCTAGTTTGGCACATGGTATTATATAATTTATCTATTTTTTTTAAATATTTTTATTGTATTTTTTTTAAAGGAAAAATTTAACATGCATTAATGTTAGACATTTTCTTTTCTCTCCATGATTTTCCAGTCCTGAGAGACTAAATCTAGATAAGCTTTTTATATGCAATTAATTTTGTATAATAATCAATTACCAAGAGTAAGGTTATTCTATGCTTGACATTTACCAGCGGATATTACCTGACTGGGTGATGAGAAAGATACTGTTGTGGGAAGAAAAAAAGTTAATTAAAATAAAATTTGCTAACTTTACTGGAATGCTTAGACTAGCTCAGTAAGCTCACACTGATAGCAGCATAGCCATATCCTGTGTGGAGGGGAGCTGACACTGAAAACCATGAATCACTGGTAATGAGGTGTGGCTTTCCAAGCCTCAAAGTGCACTGTGGTAACTTTTCCCCTGCAACAATGGCGGAAGAGGAGGTCTTACTCACTAAGAGCTCTGCTCTGTCTTTCCATTTCCTGTCCAGAATTTCTACCCATTACACAAGAAAAACGTTCCTATCTCGTCGTAATCTGGGTTCTTCAGATTAGCCACTCAGTGGCTTTGCTATCAATAACGTAGGCACATATTTGTCGATAGGTGGGCCAGAAAAAGATTTAGGTGATAATTTAATTTCTTTTTTCTTATATTTGTAATTCATTGTTATTTTATGTTGACACCAGCATTAATATAATTTCTTACAGTATTTTATTTTATACTTTAGGGAATAACATACTGTATCTTCCTAAATAGAATAAAAGTCAGTTGTGCACCGATGTAAGCTATAGACACAAAGAACATGCTTCGTCCATTAGACACATTCATTCTCTAATACACTGTCCTCCATCTGAGTGTATCCTCACTGTTTACATCTCTCTCTCTCTCTCTCTGTGAGGAGTGTATCTTGAACCCTGCAGATCAATACCTAAACACTTTCCACAGCTTGTAAATCAGCCTTTCCATTACCAGACACTCGTATCAACAGATACATGGACCACCACATTTTACAGCGGTCTGCCTGTTGATACCTGTGCGTTTTAGAATTTGGACAGAATTTTCTCTCTTCGAGCTGAACAATCCGTTTCAGCTGGTGCTGCACTTTTTCTTTTTCTTTAACATATCCTAAGGGGATTGGCTATCTGTCTGAAAGTGGAAGGATAGATCAGATATGATGTCACACCCGGGGTCAAATCTGATCTGGCTTGTTTTACACAATGATGAGCCTAAGTATTATTTGTCAATAGCTGAAATAGGTAATATACCAGTTATCATTAGCCAACAACATTCTGTTAGAATAATGACAGCAGCATGTCATCAGCTATACATTTTACAGAATACATAGAGAGCTAGAGACAGAAGATAAAAGATCTTCATAGAGATTTCAGTTTGATATGATAGCGTGGTCAGTGGCCGAGGTACCGAGATGGATTCTGTGGGTCTTATGTCTCTTGCAGAAGATGGGTAGTTACTCGGGTGTCCTGACTGCTGCAGGAACCTCATTCCACCATTGCGGCGCCAGGACAGAAAACAGTCGACACTAGGTTGAGCGACTCGCCCTCGTAGCGACGGAGGTGCCAGCCGAGCAGCCGAGGTGGTAGACTGAAAAGCTCTGGCTGGGGCCTGGAACCTGACCATTGCATTTAAACCTGTATATCGCACTTGCATTCAAAAAGTTTGTTTACATAGTGTATGTAGTATACACAGAGAGAGAGAGAGAGAGAGAGAGAGAGAGAGAGAGAGAGAGAGAAGTGTGTAGAATGACTCCCGCCGTCTCCCACAGAGATCAAAGCTGAGCAGAGGCATGCATTACAGCTAATAAGCGCCGCGGGACTCTCCTCTGCCTCTGAATGCGTGACACCCCGCCACAGCCCAGAGTCAAGCTGCTGTGACGGAATTACCTGGTCTCCTGCAGTAATGACACCTGAAATGTAGCCTGATCTGAGCCTTGTGCACACGCAAGCACAAAGTGAGTAAACTATGCAAAACAACGCACGGTTTGGGAAAGAAATGGTGAACCTGTAGATTTTAGTAAATGTGGAAACGGTGGTTTGCAAATTCAAATCCCCCCCCCCCCCCCGCAACCCCTAAAATCTATCAAGTGTAGAGACCCCACAAACATGGAATGGGGGACAAGGAACAGAAATGGGGGTTGAGGGTGGATAGAATCTGATGGGGACCCTTCATGGGCCAAGTGAAGCTAATATGGTCAAAATTATGACATGGTCAAAATAATTAGCCTAGACTCATTTATAAAATGTATAAAATATTTGTGCATTTCAGTTATGAATATAAAAAAAACATCTAACACATTTGTGGGACGTTAATTTTAGTCTTTATCTAACCAGTCTTTTTCCCAATGACATACAATGATGGTGGCTTGTTTTGAAATGACCTTATTTGTCCTGCCTTATGTTCTTTTCCCCAGTCGTTCCGATGGAAATTCCCATAGGACTTTGTGTGTGTGTGCACATTTTTGTTTTGGTGGTAAACCTCTGTTATATGCATGTGTTACGTTCGCACGTGCACATATTTTAAACAAATCACCAGCTCTATGACTAAACGACTACACTGTCTTTAAGCAAACACCAATTAATGATACATTTAAACTCCTGGCAGAAGCCCACTGTTGGGCGATTCCCAGGAGAGGCAGGTCACCCTTGTTGTTATTTTAATCGTCATCGATATCGTGTTTTGATTTGAAAGCGTTGTGATATCAGAGGGCCAGGGGAATAACTTGGCCTCCTCTAATGATGATGTCGTTTTAATGAAAGCTTAATGACACACTTAACACTCCAGTGTACTAAATGTCACTGTCTGCTAAACACAGGGAGGGGAGCAAAAGAGAAGATTTTGAAAGAAAGAGTAAAAGTAATGAATAAAGTAATGAATAAGAGGGCAAAGAGATGGCAAGGGGGGAGGGGACAGAAATATCGCTATCCTTACCCATGTGTACTCTAATGCTCACTCGGCACAGCAGACGTGGTTCCTAGCCGGTGGTGTGCCTCATAAAAGAGGCAGCAGGCCAAACGCACTGTACATTCAAACTGAGCAATTATCTCCTTAATGATTACCTGTATTTGGCACTTTTATCGGCTGCTATTTAACATGGATTATGAATGTGAGGCAAAGCTCCGAGGGGTGATTTTGCTTAATATAGTTCTCTGGACTTGTTAAACAACATCTGTTAGTCAACAAGTTTGGAACTTTCACTGCTATGAAAGCAAAATTATATTATAGAATATTAGGGATGAAATGTATGTTCAATATCTAATGAATAAATCAGTGATTACCATGTATCAAATTCACGTGTAATACTTGTTCAGTCTTGAACAGCAGTCATACAAAGATAGGACAGAGTCATTGACTTACAGTCACTGACTTTGGATTAGTTACATTAAACAAACTCTGAAGGGGAAAATTGTACATGTACAAATAAACTTCATTTGGCATTTGTATTATTTTTAAATAGTCACTGCCTAATTACGGCTGTACTGTCACATAAGGTATGAAAAATGGGATTTTTTTTAACCATGCAACGTGGCATATAGTCTACTGTATATCTGTATTATTCTGCATGCTCTAACATACTGTACATAACTTATAAAATGTCAAGGCACTGATTCTTGTAAGGAATACAATATTTCTTATATTGCTGCTTACAGGGTTTCTAAGAAATGTATTGAATACTAAATTACTGCAATTTCACTCCCAAATGCCATGAATTTTTCTTCATGCAAGATGATCAGTTATGGTGTAGACCCACATATTTTATCCATGTCACATTGGTGCGTACCTTTAATGGAATCCAAAACAAAAGAGTAACTACTATATCTGGTACTACAAAAGATATTTTCTAATTTGTCTAAAAATCAATATATTATTGCAATACTTCATATGTACTGTATACATAATTTTAAGTAATTTTAGTCCTCAAGAAAAGAAGGGAATATAATTTAAACAAAGGTTTTTACACTATTGTTTACTCTTTTTCACTCTTCTTACAATTCATTGCTTGCATTTATTTCTTGTAGCCTTTCCCTTCAGATAGGGAAAGGGGTCATTGTAAACACAGCCACTACAAATCAGTGGTGAGATGTACAAAACATTACTGACATTAACGGTCAACTGCAACATCTTTCTGACCACAGTTGTTATGCAGAGACAAAGAGTCTCCCCCCAGATGTACAAATGTAATGCGTTGAAAAGGACACATTCTCATTAAGATGATTGAAACATTAATAAACAAATCCACTTTTCGAATTCTCCGGCAGCCTAGGAAAATCGAATAGCAGCAAACCTGTCAAAGGTCACTTGACAGCTTAAATTGCTTCCACTTGGCAGGATATGGATACTTTGTGTGCACAAACACAAGTACAGAACACCCCCCCCCCCACACACACACACACACACACTATGTGTGGGTATTTCTCACACACACACCCACACATTAGCAGTTCCACTAGTGTGTGTGTGGGGATAAGATAACTTTTGGTGTTGTGCCAGTCAGTATACAGTCCCAAGGGGGAAGTGTGTAGGTATAGCAAACACATTTTATACCATCATTTCCATGGTGCTTTGCTGCCAAAGGATTAGCAGCATGTAGATATATAGCTTGCACATTACACAAACGCATGAAGGAAGAAAATAAAAGATTGATCTCTTGTGTTTGTCCCTTCCGGTGACAAATACATGGCCGATGTCGTCACTATCTAATTGAGTAGCTATGGAAATTGGGGTTATGGGTTCAATTCCATAGGGAGCATGAACAGACATACTCTGCGTTGTTACATACATTTAGCGCTTCCATTAGCATCTTGGTTCATGTTAAAAGCATCTGCAGGGAAACTATCCATTATGAATCTGTGCCACAGGAAAAAGGAGAAATCCAAACCTCTCTCTCTGGAACATGCATAAAAACTGTAGCACTGTACTTTTATCAATGTAAGGTCCAGTGCATACTAATAAGTACCAAGAACCATAATGTTCTTGTTTGCTGTGGGGGATGTTTGGCCGGACTAGTGAGCCATTGAAGGAGAGTTTGACCAGCTGTAGGTAGGGTTGAGGCCTGAGGGAAGACAAGGGCTGCTGCTAGCCTGCACTCACATTGACTCCTGTTGTGCTGCTTGCAAAAAGGTAATGATGGGAAAAAAATCAAAAACTGCGGTTCTCAAACAGTGGCACACGACACTGCCTCTAGTGGTATGCGAAAAATATTTTACAATTTTAACCTAAAATATTTACATTTTAAATTACAGCCCCAAACTCCTGAATTGAACCAAGTTTTCAGTCTGTAAACTAGCCTGATTTCTAGCACAACAACACAAAATGGATTCAGCAAATGTTATGGATCAGGGACCATCAGTTCGGGCTCACTTGGAGTAGGTAAGAGGAACCGGGGAAGGGAAAGAAAGAGAAAGAAAGAAAGACAATAAGAAAGAGACACGAAAGAAATGAAAAGTGACCAATTTGTGTGTGATGGGCGGAGGGGAGACATCAAAACGTTAAACCACAAGTGGAACACAAATCTAATTGGCTCCCAATTATCTTGCTTTGTCCTGTCCTCGAACCCCCTTCCATATAAAGTCAACATTATGTCTGGTGCCGTCCCTCTGCGCCTACTCCTGACCCCATATTAAAGCTCATTACTCTCCTCCTGTCTCGGCACACAAGGCTCCAGTACCCCCTCTTTGCTCAGGAGCGTTTACCCTTTAACATCTCTGTTTTAGCTGCCACCGCCTCAAACCTGAGAACTTTGGGTATACTTTTTTTTTTTCCTGAAATCAAACTCGTTTCTAGGCTTCTTCCATCATATATTTATTTATTTATAATCATGTGCGTTCATTTGACATACATGCTGTTTGGCGTTTAACGTGGCTGATTCAACATTATAATGTTCCACCAGTCTGCTACTGTAATTTTAGTTTCTTATTTTATTTATTTCTTTTATTTAAGTGAAACTTATTTTGGTGGTGCTCCCAAAAAGCTGACAAGTAGAAATATGAGCTTTTCAGATGCGATTTCCATCCGATGTTTTATATGGAGCAGAGCTTTGGCCTTGTATCCCTGTGGAAACAACAAACGCTCTCCGAAAAAAGAAAAATAAATAAATAAATGAAAAATTCATCGCAGAAAGGGACCCCACTGGCACTTAGCACACCTGAGGAAGTCCTACGGGGCGCAATTTATTATTTTATTTATTTAGCACAGAAAGCATTCTTCCAAGAGGGACAAAACCATTCTCCGTAGCGCTTTTGGTCCTTGGAGTACGCTGTGAGCAGAAACTAAAGCAACACCCTATAAGTTATCTCCGTGTTAACCAAATATTTTCTTCCCTTTTTTTTTTTTAACCTGCTGAAACAGATTCCTATAGGCAAAGCATCTATTTTCACCTGTCTCCTGAGTATACCCAGGCAGCTCCACACAGATGTTCAAATTTCCCACCAGACCCTATTCTAGCGCAATGGCACAAGAAACCTTCTGTTGGGGAAAGGAATTGTCTGGAGAACAGCAATAATTATGCCAACACAATTAAGCAAACACACCTCACATAAGACACATCTTAATTCAGCGTGCTGTTAAAATCTGTTATCACTGGGGCAGAGGTTGGGTTTTGTATACAACATTTTCACCTCCACCTCAGGTGAATCGAAGACAGTAGCGGTGGGACTCTAGCTTACTTAAAGTGAATAAATTACCTGGCGAGTAGATAACTCAATTACATAAACTGAGAGGGCACACTGCTATTCTGATGGTGGGTTATGATAAGCAATTAAACTCAAGCAACACGAGCATTGACAGTCACACTGGAAGCACGCAAGCGGGAAAAGAGAATGAGTCTCCATGTTTGCGCGGATTTGTAAATCGAGTAAACAGGGAACGGGATTAAATAACTTTGATCAGTTTCCCTCCCTGCATCTGTCTGTACCTGTCATAAACACTACCCCTGTCTCTCTCTCTCTCATTGTTCTCTTCCTCCGCGACTGTGTTTCAGAGTGTAAAAGTGCAAACACCCCATTCTGTCAGTGCTGTCCTCGGACGACAAGCTCCTCAGACGGCCTTGTTATCCAACTCAAACAATGAAACCCAACAAATCCACGCCACATTTCCATAATGGTATTGACCGAGTGCCGAGATGCACTCCCTCTCGGAAATGCACACACACACACACACACACACACACACAAACTCACACGTCGCATGCACACACACACACACACACACACACCACTATTTGCATGTCTATTAACTCCAAACCTCGTCGCTCTCGACGTGCGGCGAGGGCAGCCAATTTGAAGCTCCGCTGAACAGCCAATAGTTCAACACGTCAGAACCAGCGCAGAGAAGTTTAGAGGAGGGACAGGAAGTGTGGTGTAATGAAGGCCAACTGTGGTCCCTTCAGTGGGTTAAACACACCACGGTCACATGCATGACCGATGATGAATGGAAAACCGTCTGTAAGGGAAAGCTGAGAAATGGCATTGGGAGGTGCAATTTCTCTTTGACTTACAACTGACTACTATAATAAGCATTAGAAAAGCGGTTTTCAAAGAGGTTGCAAAATGCTTTTAGGAGGGTCTGTAAAATGCTTTTTTAAAATAATAATAAATAATAAATAAATAATAATTATTTCTACACTTTATTGTATTATCAGTTTTATTTATTATGATTATTATCTTTATAAATGTCGTTGCTGTTTATGGTTGATTAACATCATTCCTTCCTTCAGGAAGATTCAGCACCGCGGACAGAGATCCGCGGTGCCGTGCTCATTCTACAACACCATGGAGAGCTCCTCCCAGAGCAAGGTGCCTAACCCCAACCTGCTCCTAAATGTTTGTAGTTGTACCCAATGTAGGTCACTTAGGATAAAAACCGTCTGCTAAGTGAACTATTGGCAATTTACAACTAGCCAAGGCTCGCTAAAGAGTATCCTGCACCTTGCAGAAAGACAAGTTTGTGTAACTTTAAGTTTCATGAATTTGTTCAATTAATATTCATTTTACAAAATCAATGAGGGAGGGAGAGCTACAACAAAGTCATTTTCCACTAACATCCACAAGGATAAACAAAGCTAAACGAGGAAAAGCGTGGTATTTCTCACAATGTATGAAAGTCATTAAAAACCTTAATGGCGGACAACATTTTATGCATTGATTTCAGCTCTGTCACACACCTCCTCCATGAGCATTGTGAATCTGTCAGCATGGTATCCTTGCAGCACAAAACCTAATCCATTCCTATCTGCAAGCAGGCATTAATAAATAATACGGAAGAGATTTGAGGAGCTTTAACCTCCATGCATAATTCACCCTGAACTGATGCTAATGGTACAGTACATCTACGGTTCCCATACTCCACTGTTCACAGTGTCCCACTAAACAGCCAATTAGTAATAATGAAATCAGCGCAGAGAAAACTCTCTGCAGAAGAACAGTAATGGAATTAATGCAAGCCAACTCTTGATGAACACTCGCTAAAACTTTTTTTCACCTTTAACAAAATCTTAGCTCTGTGTAATAATATCCACCGTATTTTTAAATGTGAAAGGAAAGTATTTGATAGGAGTGTCTCAACCTCATTCCTTAGTTACAACATATTAATAATGATATTATTTCACATGAAACACACCAACAGCAAGTCTTTCCCACATGATTTCAGTCTTGCATATTTATGTGATATTGTCACTTGACCTTTGTATCCCAAATTTCTTTCTGTTGTCTGTTTTCCAGTGTCCCAGAACAGGCTGAGCGCTGCTCCTCCAGCTTTGGTGTAACAGCTACCCCTTCACATTACCTATGTTTGAGCACAGTCAACCCCCCAGCTAGTCTATTCAAGCTTAATTCAATTTTTTGCTCTCCCTAGCGGTGTGTCCTAGTCATTTCCCCCCCAAACCTTATTGGCTACACCTGTAACCAATGACTGCTCAACTTACCTGTGACCGGTTATTTTGAATCTTAGAACTATTTAAGCAAGAGTGTCCCATTGTTTTCCAGATTGAGCTATGGTGGAGCATTGTTAATGTGAAGCTCTCCTCTTTCTCCCTTGTGCGAACATTGTATTATTGCATTGTTATTAAAAAACATGTTTCTTGATTTAGCACTTTCAAGTACGGACTGGTCTTAAAGGACCAGTGTGTAATATTTAAGAGGCTCTAGTGACAGAAATGCAATATAAGATCCACAACTATGTTGTC
>JAOEHI010049898.1:0-20131 GCA_025447815.1 Percopsis transmontana | reverse complement strand
ACGAGTGACCACGCTGCCCAGTCGTCGTCGTCGTTCTCCTCGCCACCAGGGAGGTGGCGAGGAGAACGCCTCCAATGCGCTGAGCTCCGCTGACAGCCTGCGCAACGTCTCCCCCGTTTCTCGCCGAAGCTGCCCAGGCGAGGGGAAACATGACTCCCGAGCCGATATTCCCCATACCACCGGGAGACGTCGGACCGGTGGGAAGCGATGCTGCAGGAGTGTGTGTCCTGCAGGCTGCTACTCTTCTTTTCCAGTTGGTCATTCTGTAACGCGTGTGTGTAACGCACCTCGTGCTGTTGGTGAAACTTAAATAGTCAAACTAATTGATAATGTCCTGCACCTGTGGGGCTAATCCTCCACCAGTGCGTTGCGGGGAAAGGAGGCATGCAGATCGTGACAACAACAAAGAATAACTTTATTAACTTTGATTTTTAGTCTGTAGCAGAGAAGATTTAAAGTGCATCAAAGTCCTATAGTGTGGGGCTTTTTACACTGGGCAATTTGGTGTGCTACCTTATATGATGCTAACAGTGCTTGCTGGTTTACTGAACTTGCATTCACAAAGTGTGATGATTGTTGGCAATATTCGGCACGTTTTCACTGAAAAAACTCAAGCGGCTTATCAGCGTGATTGGGGTGTAATGTGTGTAAGTGACGCCTTAATTTATTTGGTTTCAAGCTGTCCGCTACCAACATTTTAAGACATAGTAAACACACCGGTCTTTCCTCGTTTCCCACCGTAGTCACAGTGAAGCCGAGCGCTACAAACGCTTCGTCGTATTTCCTCGTCTTAGCTTTCGGGTTTCGTTTGTGTCATTATCTCTGTCTCTCTCCGCCTTTCTTTTCATACCCGTTAAATATTTTTCCATGTCTCTTAAGGTTTTGTTCACTGCACTTTTCAACTTCTGCTCTGTGATGTGTGCACCCAAAAAAACCATCGAGCGAATATTCCCTGTGCGCACTCTGACAATGAGAGCGTTACTGCCACCTACTGTAGTGGATGCGCAATTATACTTTATTCTAGTATGGCAAAAAAAGCATGTTCCCCGGGATCAGACGCGCCTCCTCTGGCATCACAACCCCACTATTTGAGAAGGACTGTCCTAGGAGGACTTGCCTTGGTGCCATAGCTCTTGAGCAGTTGTGGCCGAAAGGCCTTCTACACAGTCCTTCAGTGGTTGGATTTCGTACACTATTTCTGCTAGATGACTCCATTGTTTAGCCGTCTCACAAGTTGGAATGTGAGAGAGGTTAACAGGTATACAGTCTTTTGTGTAGGCGACCGGAAGATTGACTTGAATTGCAGAACTGTACCCTCTAACACGAAGGCCAGAAACACTCTCGCTTGTGAGAACTGTATCCTTACCACTCATAGTCGTCAACTTCAGTTTCACAGGATACTTGTCAGCATTAAGACCGTCACTCACTTCTTGGTCAATGAATGTAGTATCGCTTTGGGTGTCATAGACAAGTTTCTCAGCAGTTGGGTCATTTTTAGATTAAACCCAGACTGGTATCACCATGGATGTGTTGGATGAGGCTTTGCCTGCTACACTGAGCGACGTTGCAGCAGCAGCACCTTGATTTGTCTCTGGTTCCGACCTTTCCCTTTTATAGTTGTCATCATGGAGGGCTGTAGGATGCTTTCCTTTACAGTGGTCGCAGAAGTGACGATGACGGCACTCTCTCGCGCTGTGGCCGGGCTTCAGGCATCCATAGCAGAGTTTCTTCTCCTTTATGTAGTTACGTCGCTCAACCAACCCCATCTCAATGAACTTGGATCATGCATGAAGCTGGTGTCTATTATCTTGACAAAGGATATATGTAGTCTTAACCTTCCTCTGTTCGGACTTGTGGTTGTAATTGTCAGTAACTGTTTGAGTGGTAAGAACACTGGCCTTGTTTTTCTTCACGTCACTGAGATCTCTCTTCTCGGTGCTAGTGTCTAATGAACGAAGAGCATGAAAGGACGTAATTGGATTGCAGGCAATCTTGGCTTCAGTTGACGTGAATCTAGAAAACTCCTTGAAACTTGGGAATTCTTGGTTTTCATTTAGGCTTTGTGTGACTCGTCGGTTCCAGCGTAAAGCTGCCCAGTCTGGTAGTTTGTGAACGAGCTTCTGATTCTCTTCACAGTCATTTAATAATATGTCGAGACACTTGCCATGAGGCATGGCATCTTGAAAAGGAATTAAGAAAATCTGAGAAGCATCTGAGTCCTTCAGCATCCTTTGATGGAATTCTTGGCCAGTTGATGAGCTTCTCTCTGACGGCGACGATTTAGCTTGTTCCAGGCGTCTTGGTAGACTTCATTGTCATTTCGGTAGAAGGTTCCATCTAAAACCTGGCGTGCTGGGCCACCAACGTATTTTTTCATGTAGTATAGTTTTTCAGCTGGTGTGATTACCCTTTGGTCAATGAGTGAGGTCAATGCTGCCTTCCATTCAATGAATTGTATGGGATCGCCGTTGAAGAGAAATGCCTCAGGTACAGTAAGCCTATTTAAGGCCATGTTGTCTTGAAAGATCTAAACGAGAGAGGGAATGTCTGTATGACCGGGCGATGCAATTTGAGAGAGGGGCACTGCAGTTACAGGCACGTTCTTTGCTTCCATGTTCCTTTCCTTTTTAACATAGTTAGCATCTTTGCGTTCTGTCTCCTTATCATAGATCTTCAACTTGGCTTGAGCGGCCCGTATCTCTTTCTCTGCCTGCAATCGCTCCAACTCACGCCTTTGTGCCTCTAGAGCTTTACGTTGTTGTGCCTCTAACTCTCTTATTGATTCCTTTTGCCTTTCTTCCTCTAGCAGAATCTGATAATTTGCTTCTTTTACTGCTAGTTCAGCTGCTGCATCCGCACGTTTTGCTGTCATGGAGTAGTGGTCGGACTGGCTGTGGCTTATCAAACAAGCAGCGGATCCATAGACAGACTTTGCATAGTCATGGCGGAGTAGTTCATGCAGGCGGTCATTAAACTCGTCTTCATTATCTATAGCTCTGATGTAGGCAATGTTGGTGATTTCTGTGGTCACTCGATTCACACGTATCAACTGTTCTTCTTATGTCGGTGGAGGGTGTGGTGAGATTTCGAATTTTATAATAGATGTTCATTATGTCTTCTTTATCTTTCTTAAGTTCTTTAATAAGAGGCCAGAGCTGACTCTCTGGCATATAAGTTTTTAGTTGATCTCTTGCCTTGTGTGTGTGGAGCTTCCACTGCTCGTACATGGCAAGCAGCCTTTTCTCTCTTTTCTTGGCATCTTCATATTGAAGCGCACGCATCTTCTCTGTAGGATTGCGTGTGTGTTCAGAGCGTCTAGGACCTTCAAGAACATTATCATCCTTATTAAGCTTGCCTTGGAGATCAGTTAGACATTATTGTTTAGCTTAATTTGACATGCATAGTCTCTTTGATGCGTCTACCACCATGTGGGTCTCACTCTGATCTTGGACTTCATACTGATAATAAGCCATCTGCTCCACCACCTCCCTCTCATTACCTGACTGACATTATCAACCAAATTTTTTTAACTCTAAAGTAAGAAGGAGACCCCTCCTTCAGCGGCAGGGGAA
This sequence comes from Percopsis transmontana, assembly GCA_025447815.1. Classification (NCBI taxonomy): domain Eukaryota; kingdom Metazoa; phylum Chordata; class Actinopteri; order Percopsiformes; family Percopsidae; genus Percopsis; species Percopsis transmontana. The sequence continues at coordinate 16,559 of JAOEHI010049898.1, read as the reverse complement.
CCCACCGAAGCTGTTCCCATTTCTAAGAAGCTCTCGCCTGCTGACAAGAACTACGACGTGGGGGACAGGGAGCTCCTGGCGGTAAAGTAGGCACTGGAGGAGTGGAGGCACTGGCTGAACCGTTCACGGTCTTGACGGACCACAGGAACCTGGAGTACATCCGGGCAGCCAAGCGACTCAACCCATGCCAGCGTCGGTGGTCCCTCTTCTTCTCCCGGTTCTGCTTCATGGTGACGTATCGCCCAGGTTCCAAGAACATTAAGGCTGATGCTCTCTCCTGGCAGTTAGCACCTGAGGAGGCATCTGAGGAGGCACTCATCCTCCCAGCAGAGTGCGTCGGCAGCTCGGTGGATTGGAGGGTGGACCGAGAAATCAGCCAGGCCGCCCAGAGGGAGCCCACGCCTCGCGGATGCCCCCCGATAGGACTTATGTCCCTGAGCCGGGGAGAGAGCGTCTCCTCCGCTGGGCGCATGCGTTCCCCACCTCCGGACAACCTTGCCGGCGCAGAACCGGCCCGCATGGACCGTGACATCAACGCCTATGTGGATAACTGCCCGGTATGTGCCGGCTCCACGCTCGGCTCCCGCAGGCAAGCTGGTCCCTCTCCCGGTACCTCAGCGACCGTGATCACACCTTGTGTTGGGCTTCGCCACGGACCTGCCACCATTTGAGGGGAACACAGTGGTTCTGGTGGTCATCGATCGATTCTTCAAGATGGTCCGTTTCCTGCCGTTCAACCGTCTCCCCTCCGCCATGTAGGTTGCCAAGGTACTGTTTCAGCAGGTCTTCCGAACCTATGGGCTACCGGAGGACAACGTCACGGCCGGGTATCACCCACAGGCTAAGGGGCAGGTGGAACGGACGGTGCAGGAGCTGGGGAGGTAATTGAGGTCGTTTTGCAATTACCAGCTGGGAGAGTGGGCCCGGTTTCTCCCCTGGTCAGAATACGCCCATTACACCCACCGTCACTCCCCCTTCGAGGTGGTCTTTGGCCGGCCGCCACCGCTCTGCCCATGGTCAAGGGCAACCTCTGATGTCCCTGCCGTGGACAAGTGGTTTGCGGAGGCCGCAGTCCGTGCCCACCTACAAGCCGCCAAAGGGCACCAGAAACGCCAAGCGGACCACCGGCGCTCCGAGGGGACCTGTCGTCCCGGGACCTGCCCCTCCGCCTGCCCTGCCGTAAATTGGGACCCCGGTATGTGGGGCCATTCAAGGTCCTCCGGAAGGTAAACGATGTAACATACACGTTAGCCTTGCCCGTAGAGTACAGCCAGATCGCCCCAACGTTTAATGTGTCTCTCCTCAGGCAGGTGGTTCCCGGTCCCCAGGCACAGCCCGGCCCCTCCCCCATGCCGCCTCCACCGTTGGACGGACCAGGCGGATCCACCTTTGCGGTCCGTGCCATCCTAGGGTCCAGACCTAGGGTACCCTTCCCCGGTCGAGCTCGCCGATGTTTTAAACCACCAGCCGTCAGCCGTCCTCACTCGCAACACACCCAATTCCTCTGTCACACCTGTGATCGATCCCATCATCTGCGCATCTCTCTCTGATCCCCTCATCTACCCTCCTTAAGTGGCTATATAAGAGGGAAGGCAGATGAGGGGAATTGTCGGTTATTTGTTCTACGTATCTTCCGTGTTGTTCTGCATTTGGATACTACTGAGCTTACGCTCTTTGTAAACCCTCATCTATCGTCTCTGGTGTCTCTGCGTCTGCACTTACTCACCCTCGACTCACCGTTGTTACACATATATTACAATTAAAACACTGATAAAGCTTTTTATAAACCTTTTATTTGTGTTATACATTTTAATTTCAAAAAATGTTTTTCAGTTCTCTCGATGAGACAGTTCTACAGTGATTGGGCTCCAAACAGAATATGACATGCAGTTAAGAAAATAAAAGTAATATCATAATCCTCCATCACCTGAATTTATCGTCACCCTGAATATAAAAAAGAAAATCAATTCCAATTTTCTATCATTTCTCCCTTTCAACTTTATGATGGTCTTCTTTACAAGTAAACTCACAAACAGCACTGAATTGTAAGGACATTGGATGATGCTCAACATAAGGGTTTGACATCTTCTAGTGCAAATGCTATAAAGACAGAAAGTCTGGAAAGTTGTGATTTTCTTGACAGCAAACCTGGGCAGTGTTTCAAGGAATCATGTTACTGGCACATCACTTTTTTCAGATCTGAATTTCATGTCGAGAAACATGTTTCTCACATTTATAATGGTAGGAGTCAGCATAATAGGTATACAAACTACCTTTAACTATCTAAACATTGGGAAATTGGCAGGTGGTAGCAACATGACAGCTGCCTTCAGTCCAGAGTTGTTTGAAGCAGAACAAATGATGAAATTGAAGGGTTATTATAATCAGTTTTTTATTTTATTTTTTTTAATTATCTCCATTACTCCCCCCCCCAAGGGAATTATGTCTCATTTTTGCATTTCATTAACACACACTGAACAAGTAAACCATATTTGTAAAACATCTTGCAAACTGCCAAAAGTATTTCATTATTATTATTATTTATTTTGCGATGATAGATTGTGTATTAGGAGAAATAACACCACCAATTATGTTTTTATTTTTTAAAGTTTGTTTTGACTGTTTCCAGCCAATCTGTTTTATTTTTATTTTTATGTTTCAGTCAACAGAATCTGCCTTGATAAGCATCTCAGTATTCCTGACCAGGCTGTGGCCAATAAGAAACATTGGTCCCTTTGAGTGACACTGATTTAAATAGTCATCTCATTAACTACACAAAGATTTCTTTTCAATTATTTCTCTACATACACTATTTTCCAAATTATCTAATGAAACCAGAATGAAACCTGATACATGCAACACAAACAAATATCACATTAGCCCTTAGCATAGGCAGGTCACACACCTTATAGTCAAGTTAACATTTATTTATTAGAGTGCTAGTGTATTTCTGTGTAAACATACTCACTGTAAACAGTTTACCTGGCTGATTTCTAGTATATGTACATTTATTTATCTGCTTGCTGCATGCTGTGTAGTACAATGTGTAGGACAATACTACTATACATTGCTGTATTCATATTCATTTAAGTACTTTTTTTCTTCTATCTACAAGTCCATTGATATTCTACTTCAATTAAACTGTCAAATATCCTTTCTTAAACATAGATTCACATCATAGCGGATCTTTAATGCTTTACCAAAACTCGTTAGCTAGCCTGCATGTCAACAGCACAGAATATGTTGAGTTCTGAACCACATGGCAAGAGTTCTGAACCACCAAACATTTTGGATCCAAGACACAGATTCTGTTGCAGAAACAGGAATTTGTAATTTGGTAATTTGGTGAAATCATACTTAAAGTTTGCATGCTCAACATTTTAAAGGAATGTATTAAGTTGTTTTTTTCAGACATGGCACAACTAGGGACAGCCCCCTAGCTTGAGTCACACTTACATAATATTAACAAGGACTATATGATTATAAACAACATGATCTCATATTACAGACATGTAGAAAGATACACATTTAACAAGTACACTTACATATAGTACAAGACAAGTAGTACACTGAGACACTCAATGGCTTGGTCATCTTTTTACTTCACATGCTTTTTTGTGTATACAGTCAACCCAGTACACATTCAAAGACATGAGTGGTGAGGAGTTACCGATATGTAAATATCTCTTTTCTGTTTACACGAAACAAACATGACAAATAACTTTATATGTTAAAATATCCTCCTTTAATCATATTGCAATCGAAATAATATGGCTTTGTCTAGTGAAAAAGCTTTTTTAATGCTAGCTAATAATAATTTGTTGATTCTATTTTAAAAATCACTGAACATTGTCACAGCCTATTTAGAAGCTCCCAATTTGTTATGGAATAAGTATTTCTTGAGCTCCTCTCTAAAAGAACTCAGAATGCATGCCCAGAATGCCATATATAAGTAGTTTCACTAAACATTGATTTAATTTACAATATGTTTATTTAAACGCTATACCACAAATTACTATGATATCATAATCTACGGAATTAAGATACATTTGATGCATATTTTCTCTATGATAACTTATTAGTGAGGTAGCCTGCACACAAAACTACTTCATCATCTTCAGTATACAGGTAGATACCAATCTATTTGACCTTATTAAAAATGCCTTTTAAGAAGGAGAGTGTTTTGTTTAGTGGTAATGTTTGGGATTCAAATTTTGTTCAGATGATTATAGTACATTTATAATAAATGGAAGTCCAATAACTCTTTGGTCTTGATGTTAGCAAATTCAACTTTAGTTTAATCTAGCAACAGTTATTTCAGTTATATATTATGCTGTGTGGAAAGGTCAGTTTAGTTAAACCATGGACAAAATTATAGTAATATTTATATTTGCTTACAATATATTGGTAGCATTTGTCAGACTCAAAATTGAATTTACGTATCAATAAAAAAAAAAAATTAACAGCCAAGGATTGAACTACAATCCATTTTCATCTTATTGTGGATTGTGTGACCAGAAATTAATCATGAATCATGTACAGTATTGGCTACCCCCACTGAGTCTCAGTGGTCAAAGGTTTGATTGTCTATGAGAGCTATGCTAATGCTAAGATGGTGAATATGTTTGACCTCTGACCTCTTTGTTTAAATCTGTTAGATCAGCAAATGAAAGTGAGTGATAAAGTTTGAAAAATTAATCTGGTCTTCAAATGAAATCCAATGTTTGATGTAATACAATTTTTGTATTTTTAATCTGAAAAATGGCAGTCTATATAGCTGATATCCATTCTCACATTTTCACTAAAAACCAAAAAAGAAACTGAAAAAACTGTTGCTAAGCCTTAACAGTGGGTCTTCATTTTCTTTTAAATTGTCTTGTGCTCTTGCAAAGACTGCAGGTTGAGAGCTGCCTCTCAGGGAAGAAGGATTTTAAAAACATTCGGAAAGAAACCAAACAAAAACATGAGAAACCAAACACAATGAATGAGGATAATTTTGGAAAGCCCAGCCCATACAGTTTCTTATTAAATACATTACTCCAAAAGGGTCCATCATGGAATGTGAGTCTGCATGCTGTCAATAACTGGACAACCATTTGAATTCTAATGACACCCTCATTGACAATTCCTCAACTAGAGGACATGATATGAAGGCACGTGTCCTAAAAAATTAACATTTAACAAAATACCTACATCCTGCCTGAATTTTTTTTTTGCTGTAAAAATAGAAAACAGACAGCAAACAAAATTTAAAAAATGCTCCATCTACTAGAGAATTTGACAGGCCGCGACTTGTAACCCTCAACAAGCAAATGGATGCTAACTAAAGCATTCACTGCTCTTCTTCTGAGGAATACTGTTCTTCCCTGATCTTCACTATCCAGTGACAGGCAATGGCCAACCAATTAACAATATTACACCATAAAAGTATGGCACCATATTCTGGAATGTTTCAGTGCAGACTTGAAGAAACAAAACCACAACAATTGTGCAGCTCTAACCATTGTGGCAAACAAAAGACAAAGATAAAATAACTTTCCTAGAGTATAAAAGGAGAAATAAAAAGTTTCCTAGAAAGGCAGTGTGTAGCCTCTAACCCTGTCCCGAATTCCTTCCTCTTACACCCTTAAACTTCTCAAGTAGGAAGTCTGCATAAACCCTAAACCCACCCCCAACCCATTCAAACCTGGCCCCTTCAGCCCGGCATGATGCCAGGCCCGACCCGGGACCAGGTAGCATTTTGTTTTTCACTTCTTGAACATGTCCTGTAGGGGCCCAGGGAGGAATTTAAGAACCGTGTCAAGGATGCTCTCTTCATCCTCGTCATCATCGTCGCCACAGCCTGTCGGGATGGCTTTCTTGGGGCGCGTGAGTGACCCCTCGCACGCCTGCTCCATGGCTGCTTTCTCCTCCGCCTCCTTCTCCTCTTTCTTCTTCAGTCCATACTGAGAAAGAAGGAGTTGGTTTAGAAGGTTCACTCGAAAGCTATGACACTTAAATGTATTTTAAATACAAGGTACACAAAGCTAATGGAGGTTAAACAACAATAGATTTAGTTAATTAAATGTGTGTGTGTGTGTGTGTGTGTGTGTGTGTGTGTGTGTAGATTTATTAAGGCAAGAAAGCTTTAAAGTCAAGGTATTAACAAAAGTTGAGTTATGATTTATAATTGTAAATCTGTATTTAGAAAATATAAATGGAGACAAGGTTCCAGACATTTAGTCAGAGCACTAGATCCCCTACCTTGTCCCTAATGGTTTGCCGTACTTTCTCCCTCTCTGCCTCCATGCGGGTGTGTTTGGCCTTTCTCTCCTCCTCCTGCTGTCTCAGCGCCTCCTGCCGCTCCTCCTCTTTCTTGGCGGCATCGGGGTCCTTCTCCTCCTCACCTCCCAGCATCTTACCCATGTCTTTGGTGGCGCCTGGAACCGAAGGTCAAATAGGGGTTAACTCTATTCCAGTTTATCTTTGCAGCCCATGGAAACAACCTCCCCTAACCTTAAACAGGGTAAAACACCCAAAAAACCCTTCGGAAGAAAATGCTGGGTTGTGCTGCTAATATTACAAAATAACAGCAATCTCTCTTGTGTGATATTGCTTAAAGGTGTGACATTTGATTACCCATAATAATCCAATGAAATCCTTTTCCTAAAATATATTATATTATGTATTTTGTAGAATACTGTCTCTGTAAATAACAATGTTGTTCGTGCCTAATTTTCCAGAAAATGCAGCCACTTCCTTTAATTCTAGTTGAATTGTCTTTATTCTAACCAAATAAACTCAAGTCAAAATCGTCTACATACATTTTTAAATTTGGCATTTTTGAGATATCGCATTCACGAGAATGGGACGGACATGAGTTCACAGCGACCTTGACCTTTGACCACCAACTCTAATCATGTAATCTTTGACTCCAAGTGAACGTTTGTATCAAATTTGAAGAAATTCCCTCAAGGCCGGGCCCTATACATAAGCAGTCTCTGTGTGTTTCTTCTCTTGATCCATTTTTCTCACGCATCTTTTGACTTTTTTTTTTACAAATAATTGAGCCAACAACTGATGATTGCTTGGATTAACTTTTAATTGCCACTATATGAGATCACCTTGTCTTATGTCCTCAGTAACAGTAGGAGATCATTAGGGATCTGCCCCTGCTCCACTTTCTGTGGCTGTTTCTGAAACTAAGGGCCATGTGTTTCATGATCTTGAGCTTTACTAGGTAATTTTGATGGATAACATTGTAGCTATTAATTTATGATACTGATTAATTAACAGGGCTTTTCCTGGCTCAAAATGATGCGGAGGTGGATGTACCTCGGAACCTTTTAGGGGGGTCTGGGGGCATGGTCCCCCATAAGAAAATATTCAACATTTTATAGTTAAATGTATCAATCTGGTGCATTTCGAGAGCCAACTAAGACGCTAGATCTATGAAGAACTTTGTACTCTTGTAAAAAAAATTCGACGATGGTGTGCAACACACTGTCTACCATCATAAATAAGTATAAAAAATTGAATAAATCGTACTTATATGTTTTTAATACAGCTGTATCATCGGCTGTCTGCTGAAAAACAAATGTTTGTTAATTCTACCTTACTTCTATAGTTTAGCCTAGCTACAAGCTATTTAGACTGATCAGAGCTACTAAACAGGAAACCTGACGGAATTTGACAAATTTTATTTTTAGCGACTTTAATTGTAGTTATACAGGGTCAAATCCAAAACAAAGAGGTTGTGCATATTGCTGCTATAAACGATCGTTTGATTAGCTACTTGTGTTCAACACAGGAGATTGTGAGCATTTGACCTATCACTCCAAACAGAGCTGCAAAAGTAAACTGCAGGGATCCTCATAGTAAAATTATTTTCTCAACTTAAAGTCGTGATATGAACCCAATTGGTTTCCACAAATGCCTCTTCTATAAAATGGTCACTAGATGGCGTGGGATGTTCTTAAGTGCCTTTTACTGCAATCAGTTCAACATGAGAGTTAATTTAGGATTAGAGGCTTTAGGCTAGGCACAATTACAGAGTAGTAGCCTATCCAAGAAATGTGAGAAAACATTTATTAAGGGCAACACTTGTTACATGTGGTAATTTGTAAACTTCTCTAACCAAGCCCAGGGAAATGGTCAATTTAATTCAACGAAGACTTTAGCCCTAGCCTATTTACATAGAAAACTGAACTGGACCTGTCAATCCGCTGGAAGTCATTCATTACAATGGGCCAGTACAAGTCCGGTGAGCATGTCATAATTAAGTAACAGACAGTAGGCCTAAAGGCTACTGGTATCCATTTCCCTTTAGGGTTTGTGGAGTCCATTCGGTTCATATCATGACTTTCAGTTAAGAAAAAAAAATGTATAAAGCCATTATATTCTAAATTAGACCTGTATTTCATGCAGTAGCCTATGTGTATCCTAAGCATTGTGTAGGCTACATATTGCATCACGCCACGTACAGTAGTGAAATGCTCATAAAACTAATGTGGTCTAGGTTGTCATTGATTGGGTGAATAAAGTTCAAAACTACTGGCTATGAAAATTACCAGGTGGAGCTCATTTTACTATAAGGACATTATTTTTAATACAAAGTTCAGTCACTCAATTGATTTATTTAGCCAATTTAGTTATGACACTAATTATTGCAAATAAAAAATAAAAACTCATTCCAGGCTTTTTGATGCCTGGAAAATCCATGGTGGATGCACGTAGAGCAGCCACCATGTTCGCTCCTCCATCAGTTACAAAGACAATTTTCCTCTACTGAAGCAAACAATGAATTCCAAAGACTCTTTGAAGTGCCCTCTTCAAACGGGGTAGTAAAGAGCACTCGATATCAAGTTGCAGTCTAAGTCAATGTAATGAATGGTGGCTGATTTTTGGTCCAAATATCAGTTGTCAAGTTACATTCATATTTAATTATTTTGTCAACCATGTCATCGACAAAAGCCTTTCTCAATCTGTTTGCCCTGTCATCTAGATGGTATGACACTGTAGTTGGATAGGGCAGGATCTCCCTCACATCATATCTGCCTATGGTGGCTGCTGTGTCAATTGGATAAATCCTTCACTAGCTACCAAGATACTGTGTTTAGCTTGAATGTCACTAGATGATTCCCCAAGTCAAACTACAATTAAAATATATTTTTGGCATTACAGTATATTTGTTTGCTGGTTATGTATAAGTATGTATGTAAGTATGTTTTGAATGGCTAAGAAACAAGCGGTTTGCATTTCAGTCCCGTTGTGGTGTCACACTATACATCCATGCCCAGGCAGGTGAGTGACAGTTCCCCGCTGACATGGACCAGCTACTACATGGTGTATCAGCCAATCAGGACTGTCGTCATTCAAATGTCTGACCACTCCGCCAGAGAGGAGATTATGAAACATAAACAAAAACACAACAATAATTTTTGAGACTCCTCAAGGACCTAAAATAATTTAAGACAGAGGATGTAGCTCCTTCCTTGAATGGAGAATGACATTTGCTCTGTCACTCGTATGTAGTACCCTACTAGTAGTACTAGTAGTAGTACTACTAACAGTTTTAGCTCATATGCTCATAAGAGTGTTATGAAGGTTGAAGCTTCCCTTGTGGAAAGATTTCCCAGTGTCCTCTCTGCTGCTGCAGTAGGTCAGTAAACCTGCTGGGAGGTGTACTGTGATCTTAATTGCCCTGCAGAGGTTTATGACAGCACACCACAGCGTGACAAATGAGAGCCTGGCTGGGGGCGTTGGGGCCAGACAGACCACCGCCAGTGTGCATGTTGCCATTTAATGTGTGTCAAACAAATGTAGTGTGAAAGTGTGGCCACACGCAGGCTTGCTAGCACACAGCAATGTGGACGTATAGGCCCACCTCTAGCACGCTGATGTGAACATGCGAACACACACAGCTGATAAACATGCACACACACACACAAGACAAATATGAGAGCCCTCTCACAAACACACACATAGAAATGTGTGTGTTTGTGAGTTTGGGTGAGGGGTTACAAGCTATAACATGAAGGCTTAAGAATAAACACATTTGGCTCCAATATTAAGGTAATGGAGGCAATTCTATAGCCAAACTCCTGGTTTCCAAATGTCTTAATAAAACAATAGGTGACGTCATGTGCAGGAGCTAGCAAGACAAAACTAGCAAAAGAGCCAACAGTGAAGGATCTGGCCAAGATGCTCATTGTTGACCACAACTCAATGACAGCAACTGTAAATATGTGATGTCAACTTTGTTGACATCACAGTCGATTGCTCCGACTGCAAATTGCAGTTTAATGTTGGCCTGTTCATCCACAGTGTAGGGAAATTTTATATACCTGCGTGACATATGGATGAGACCGTCCCATAGGCCTACGGCTGGCATAGCGTGGCATTTTCCACCTTAGATTTGGCCTTTCTAATGTTAAATATTATCTACATAAATAATTAATGAATAAAATGCACTTTTATGATCAGCGGATATAATTATGTTTTTCATTGACTACACAGACATATACATACAGTGACTTGAGTGGAAACATTATTTTGATGAGCTTTTTGTGAGTTTCAGTACTAGTTCACTGGCAAACAAGAGTTTGCCAGTCACATTCTCACATCAAGTTCATTTTTATACATCACACACTGTGCGTTAGAACCGGCGTACGCACCCTTTCCGTGCGTACGCAACATTTATACATGAGGCCCTTGGGGTTTGGGAGACAGGTGTGGGTAATTAGTAATCACCCCTTTTTAAGCAGCGTGAGAATGCAGCTTGAGAGGCACTCTGGGACACAGAACCACCTCGCGGAAGCTCTCATGAACTAATACATGCAGGGATGCGTATTGAATGATTGTTGCATAACTTGGATTATTGTTGCAACTTGATGGAATAAAACCGTGCACGTGAACCAAAGACCAAACGACAGTAGTGTTGCATGCTACACAGACCCACAAACTGCCTGTTGTATTTAGTGGCCTTGTATGTGATGAGAAGGCAGTCCCCTGTTTTAATGTTCATGACTGTTTGGATGAGAGGGACTGGTCATCAGAGTATTGATGTGCTTGGATGGCAGTACACTCCTCTTGAGGACACTGCACAAATGTGTGCCTGGCGGACTGACATAAAGAGGAATAGGATCTGTGGATGGAACATGATGGATGGCCTGAGTACCTGGAACAGGTCCGACATCTTTCCACAGGTCATCCAGCTGATGCCTCCCGGTGAAGTCTGCAATGTCCTCGGAAGTAATCAATGTCATCTGTATATAAGGGTATCTCTGTTTTTCCACCACTACAAAGTTTGAAGCATCGTTGACAATGGCTGTCTCGCGGCTGAGCACAGCTGTGCAAACCTCTCTCTTACCTCTGCCACCCACTCCATCCACTGCACCTTTCCTGTGGCTTATAGCAAAGACAAAGACACAGGACAGGGGTCTCCTTTAACCCACACCACAGATGACTTATTTGTCTCGAATGCCAATGTGCAGGCTGGATCTCATTTTGATATACTGCAGTGTAATTCTCCGCAAAATGTACCTGCTGTACCACCAACTCCTTATCAACGTTCTTTTCCTGAAAGAAAGCACTCTGGTTTTGCTTTACAAAGCAGTGCCTGAAGAACCTTGGGGCTGTAGTCGCAAGAAGTATTTAACACGCATTGGGGGCTTTCAACACAGCAGACCAAGGCTTCCACAAAGTACTCAAGGCTTCCACAAACGTGGATTGTGCACCGTGCAGCGCACGTCACGTGTGCAATCCAACAGCAATTTCACGTTCTCGTGGTAATGGCAGAGGCACACATTTCTTGGTCTTTCTGAGTACCGGAGTACATGGGGGCGTCAAAGCTCAGCAAATTTAGAATCAGAAGGCTGCCCAGTCCATCTTGCACGGAGCCAATAGTTTGGTCTAATGTTGTGTTGTTAGCAAACAATTCGTTCAAAATAATGAATCTTTTGAGTGAATGAACTGTACTGAATTTTCCTGCGTGGTGAAACATGCAATATGAAAATAGTGGGTGGCTGAGACTGTCTCAGATCCTTTCACTGCGAAGTTGCTGAGTCGCTTATGCCCACCCCTCTCCCTCCCTCTCATGTCTTGAAGTCTCCAGTAGGAAGTAGTGCCAAATATTTTTTTTAATAATTAGTTGTCGTGAAAATATACTGTGCTGTACATTATAGTGTAGAATTTGTTATAGCAGCTTTCAGTTTGAAAACAGTATCTTTATCCAACTAAATTCTCACTGGCTTAAACTTCACGAACGAACGACTGTTCTCAGTTCACTAGTTAGCGAGCTGAACTGAACGTACGCTGTGTTTCAGTTCAGTTAGTGTTACTATCCAGTCGGAGCTCCGGTCAAGCACTGAACAATATGATGAATTAATCTATTTAATGAACTGATTCTAATGTTTCAGTACACTATAAAGAACTGCCTTGCCCATCCCTAGTTTGGTCATAAGATCAACTTGGGTTCGGCACATCTGTCATTAATTTCCGTGTTGATAGTCTGTGATTATTTCATTAGGATTGTTGTCTAGCCCTTCAATCATGAAGACATTTTTATTTATTTATTTATTATATTTATGATCATGATTTATGGAAATCATGTTTCCAAATGCATAAATTGCAAAAAATGCAAACTCGGTGCGGGCCGAATTTAGAAATCCAGGATAAGAGAAAAAGCTAGGCTTGATGTAGTGATCAGTGCATCCTGGCTTTATCAGTTTCACAAAGGCCAAACCAGGCTCAGGAGGAGGGACTATGTCAAGCCAGGTTTAAGTAATTCAGATAAATTCAGCTTTCTTGAAGAGACCACACTGTCGATCACAGATTCACTGATGCTACAATGGATAAGTTGCGTGCGCCATACTTCACACCAAATGAGGAACATCTTTTAATGGAGGCTTATGAGGCTATTGGGGGGTAGGATAGTGGTCTAGTGGTCTAGGCGTTGGACTCCCAGATGTAAGGTCATGGGTTCAAGCCCCGGAGTCAGCCTACCTGTAAGCATCCTTGAGCAAGATGCCTAACCCCTACCTGCTCCATGTAATAGCACCATGTGATTGTAAGTCGCTTTGGATAAAAGCATCTGCTAAATGATCAAATTGTAAATTATGAGGAAGATGAACAGTGGAAGTCAATGTTGCAACCATGGGCATAAATTTCATCTAACAGTTGGGGGGGACAATAAACATAAGTTTATTGACAATAAACATAAGTTTATTGTAGGCTCAGTAGGACAATAAACATAAGTTTATTGTACTTCCATAGGATATGTGTACACAGAGGAAAGCATACTACTATCTTATGTCTGTTTTTCTTTTCTTTGCCATATTGTATCTGTCCAACAACACAAAGCGATAGTTCACCACGCAGTCATGTTATAATTATTAAATTATCTTGCGTCCAGTACATAGTATTTTAGGTTTCGTCTGGGACAGAGGACGTCTCTTACTTAGATATTCAACTGCAGCAAGCCCATTGATCTGCCAATTAACATCATATTGAGCAAAACCTAAGTGAGTGGGTGACTTACTATCCAACAAGCTATTCAAAAAGCTACCAAACTAGGTAATGTTATAATCGCGGACTCACAGAAAAATACATCGGTTATAATCATTTTTTTGTCATGACCAATTTATTAATGACTAAACTTCATCCGATGTTTAAAGGGAATAAAATAGCCTTGCCAGACTTGACTTGCAATTCGAAAATCCCACCGGACTTGTGTGTAGGTGACGTAAAGGGAGAAAGCAGGCAGTGGACCAAGCCACTGTGAGGCAAGGGAGGGGGGAATCAAAATGTTTCTACACTTGCCCCGTTTAATTTGTATTGTTTAAAAATGTAAATGTGAGAAAACGGAATAACTGAAAAAACACATTGGTTTCTGATTGGCGTGACCGCTGACTGAACAGATAAGGCGCCAGGATCAACTAAGCCTGGCTGTTAGCCTGGTCTGGAGCAGGCTAGCTGTACAGAATAAATCACCATGGCAACTTATGTGCTAATGCTTTCGTGAAACTCTATATTTATTATTCAACTGAACCAGGGGGAAACGTAATGCTTTTGCCCCACACCTTTTTAAGGAGCAGAACAGCGAAAGTAGTCACAGAGCAGTCGGCAGCCGCCATCTATATCAGGACGTTGCGGCCACTATGGGGAATAAACACAATATTGTCAGAAACTGACTGACAAGATTATTTAACATCACGACATAGCCTACACATGAATAGGCCTATATAATTAGATCATGTTGATTCATAATTCAGTGCGTAATTTCACCACAAGCCATAGACACACATCTGTCTGTTTGAACTTTGCTTTTGTATATCTTGCCACATTTCTGTTTCAATCAAACACAATAAACTGTTCAATGGACTTTTGATGGATTATATTAATGTAATAGGTACATTTTGTACAGTTACATCACCTTTCAATTGCCAGGGTCGGCAACATTTCAAGTGGAGTGAAAAATCAAAGTAATTATTAGGCTACTTCATTGCATGGAGTTGTAAATGGCTCTAAGGCTATCATTCGATTTTACCGTTTCAAAACCAATTGAAAAAATAAACAGCTCCTTCACCAGCTCAAGTTGTATTTTATTTGCCAGCGCGCCCACCTCCTACGCCGAGGTTCCGAGTTAGGTGTAGGACTGTTCTGTCCACGCAGTACTGATTACAAATGCACACGTATACGACTACTCAGCAAGCGAGTTTGGTTCAGTAAACAAGCAAATGCCAGGTCTAATTTACACTCACTTTGTCTGCATAGCCCAAGTCCCAATTATGAACAAACCAATTGGAATAACAAACATCTCCTTCACTCATTACGAGTGTGGTGAGTGCAGGCGCAGATCAAGCAGCACATGAGAGAAGGTGATGACGGGTAACATGAGCATAGCTCGACGATTAATAATACAATAAGTTTGAAGAAGACTTTCGACGTAGAAGTTAGGGAATTAGTGAAGATGACATGTTTATTTTATCTAGCTAGCTGCATTAATTTACTCAGCAGTCATTAGGCTACTCAGTAATTATTATCTATTATCTTCACATATGACCAGCTATGTAAAAAGATTACTCCTAAAAACCTAAACTAAAAATCTAAACTAAAATTCACTCCGCACCAGGGCGGTCTAACCGGGAAGCGTGGGAGAGCGTTGATGCCGGTTGCCGTCAGCAGTGCCACACCAGCCAGAGCCAGGCTGGCATTGTTGGATGGCACCCAGGTGGTCCGGCAGCCCTGGGCCAGGAAGAACCCGTCAGTCTGCGCCCCTGAGTCATGCCGCCCAGCGTCACTGTCTGTCCCTTGCCGGCTGAGGGGTCAAGCCGGATGGTCCTCGCGGCCGCCGCCTGTCCCTGGTCCAGCCACCAGAGGGGTAAGGCCAGTGTCGGCGGTTGCTTGAGGGTCTTCGCCGTCACTGCCTGTCCCTGGTCCGGCTGCCTGAAGGTCCTTGACTGCCGCCCGAGGGGTCCTGCCTGCATGAGAGCCCTCATGTACTTGACGATTTGACAGTAGGTCAACTCTAAGCCCTCATGGACTTAGCGGGAATGCGTCTCAAAGGCCTGAGTGTGGACATTGGGATTGGGCCATTTACCGTGAGGCAGACCCTTTAGCTTGATGCTAAAAGGTCACCTACCCAAAGCTGGGCTGTTCAATGTTTGGGTCTATGTTAGCAGTGTACCTAATAAAGCAGAAATACATAGGAACTTTAAAGATATATGCACACTTATTTGTTTATTTAGCGCAAGTTTTTTGTATATATTGAACAATGTTATCACACATTGCAGATTTTCTTCATATCGTGCAGGCCTACTTTGCTATCCCATAAATTATTGCATATTTTTAAAAATGGTAGCTTGTCACGACCTTGAGTCCCCATATGTTTCTTTGTGTCCTGTCTTAGTGCGTCATGTTCCCAGATTGCCGCTATTGTGTTAACAAGAGTTTCCTTGTGTCCTCCAGGTGTTTCCCTTTACCCCTCATCATCCCCCTGTATATTTAACCCAGTGTTTCTTGTTCCTTTGTGCCAGTTCGTCTTGTCTTGTCTCTCTGCCTCCCTGCCATGTAAGCTAATGCATGGGTTTCCTTATGACTTGCCTCACCAGAGTTCTTTAGCTTCCTAAGCATGAACTGTCTGTTTTAGGCCTAGCCTGTTTATTCCTTGTTCATTAAAGGTCCAATGTGTAATAGTAATATAATATGTCAGAAATGCAATATAAAATCCATAACTATGTTGTCAGTGGTGTTTAAAGACCTTATATAAACCATAATATTGTCATTACCTTTGAATGAGCCATTTCTATCTCCATAACCGTGGGCACCCACTCTATGGACGTCGCCATGTTGCGTCGCCATGTTTCTACAGTAGCCCAAAACGGCTTTACAGAGCGCGTTTCGTCACTACCTTGAAAAAGAAGCAGCAGCAGAAGAAGATGAAGCAGCAGAAGAATAAGAAGTTGTACTCTAACTACTATTTATACAGTCTATGCTATTAGATAGTAGTAGAAGTCCTCTCCTTTATTAGAAGTGGAATTTTGGACAAATGGAGGACCACAGATATTATTTAGCACAAG
>JAOEHI010049887.1:0-20132 GCA_025447815.1 Percopsis transmontana | reverse complement strand
GGGGAGTGCCAGACCAGACCCTAACGTTCAGATCTAGAATTTTAAACCAAGACAAGGTTTGTGTAATGTTGGTTTCAAAGGCAATTCTGGACATGAATCAAAGAGTGCACTTTTAACAAATCTGTAATCAACCTTAACTTTTATAGGGCCTCAATTCAGTTAGTTATATACCTGCAAACTGAAGAAGCTTCAGTCGGGGTTCTTTGTCGTCACCAAGACTAGTTATACTCTCACTAAATCAAACAACAACTAAACAAACATCACATCGAGAAGTTAAAGGAACGATCTAGAACAAATCAAGTGCAGGGTTCACCGCATAAAAGCAGTCTGGCAGGCCTAACGGAGATTAATTGGATGTTCTTCAACTCCAGTAGAAGAACTTGTGTAAACCTAGAATGTGGAGCCTTTATTGCAGGTATGTGCAGGCTTCTTCAGAAGCAGAGCGCCCTATAAGGAAAATGTGTGGTGGGTTTTTGTTCTAAACCAATATTATTTAGTCCAAATAGTGTAATGGTTTTAAAACGGAGAAGTAAGTGGGCTGTGGGTTGTTCATCAACCTCCTCCTGACCTCTACCTGTGGAGGTGATGTTTCCATTGAAGCAGAGGGCTAGTTGCTCTCCCTCACACATGAAGAGCTCCGGAGGGGCCTCCGGAGGCCCGGCGTAGCCCTGGGCCTGTAGTTTGGACAGCTCCCAGCTCAGGTCCCTGCTGGGCAGGGCGGCCACAAGGACGCGGTGGGGCTCGTCGCGGCGGTGCTGGAGGGCGATGGAGACCGCGTGTCGGCAGACGGCCTCCTCCAGCTCCTTCGCCAGGGAGGTGAGGTGGCAGGGACGCATTGAGCATAGGAGGCGCACCACAAGGAGTCTGATGGTTGGGAGGGAGGGAGGGAAGGATGGAAAGTAGAAAGGGAGAAAGAAAGGAAGTAAAGGGGGTCAGAAGGACTGACATAGACAACCAACCGTACCCTCAATATTGGGTATGTTGTGCCCATAGGAGCGATTTAACAGATTTGTTTTATTCTTCGTGCTTTCATCACTGGGCTTCAGTTGGCCAATTGTTTGTATTGTTTTTTTATTGATTGAGTCATTTTAACAAGTTCAGTTGGTGTATGACTTCTGACCTATGACTCTGTACATATTTTCAGCTTCTCCTTTTGACTGTTATCTGATCATTATCAGATCAACCATGCTTCCTTCATTTGAATGCCAATAGCAGCAAATTCATTGTGTTCATTGCATCATTATTTTCAGTGAGTACACATTTATTTGTGTATTTATTTGAAAACTGCTTGGCAGTCCACTGAAGCTGAGAGAAGGCGACCTTTCAAAGTTCTCAGACAGCTCAAAGGACACCAGTCCGTTCTGCAGGTTCCTGACTGTGACCTTCTCCAGAACATTCCACTGCTGTTCCCTGTGGCCCAGGAGAACCAGGAGCTCATTGGATATCTCCGTGGAGGACTTCAGCATTCTCAACATTCTACCAGCCGGGGACAGTAAGACAACACATGTAAATACGTAAATGATTCTTTTTTTTCTCAACATGTTAAAACCAGAGTTAAGGAGAACCGCTTTTTACATTACACAGTAGATGTTAACATTTAGCATTAAGGTTTTAACTGTGTTAAACTGATACTGTTATACTAACATGAAATGGACAGAATTGGTTTGTAGAGTTTGCTGTTTTCTTTACTCTGTCCTCAATATGGCTGAGCCGAAGGGAGAAATAATGTTGAGGACGGTGTAGATAGCTGTTTGTTTGCACAAGCTAGGAGGCACTGAATTCATACTTTATCGCTCGCACATGCAGGCATAGAAATACAAACATCCAATAATACTGTACACTCGGCCAGCCACAGACAACTGTTGGCCACTGTTGGCTTGGCAACAGCGAGTGTAGACGATTACGGGTTAGCACAGTTTGAGAGCCGCTAGCATAGCGAGGAAGTGCGCTATTCTGGAGGTGTTACAACCCACCTCACTCTGTGTAAAGTGTGCTGGTCCCATAGCGCAGCAGCACCGGCGCGCTGGACAACAGGGCACTCGCCCTCGACCTGCCGCCCCACCCTCCTCCTTTCGGGGTTCGGGGGGCAGGGCAAGGTGAGGGTTAGGGGTGTCCTCGGGGGCTGGCAAGAGGGGTGGGTGAGGTGGAGGAGCGGGCTGGTGGAGATGATGCAGTGGTACTCGTCGCTCCCGGACCGGACACGGGACAACAGGTTGGCGTCTAGCGGCTGGACCTGGGGAAGACCATTAAAGGGACAGTTTGGTCATCTTTTGACGGAATCTCTAATTCCGTCACCGGTAACGGTACCTCCTGCTACAATGTAGTGATCCTCC
This sequence comes from Percopsis transmontana, assembly GCA_025447815.1. NCBI lineage: Eukaryota > Metazoa > Chordata > Actinopteri > Percopsiformes > Percopsidae > Percopsis > Percopsis transmontana. The sequence continues at coordinate 17,799 of JAOEHI010049887.1, read as the reverse complement.
AGGAGCATGATCAACTATTTTGTTTATAGAAAACAAACATCTGTTGGGGTTTCAACCGGTTTCAGTTGTTCAATCACCAAAATTACAAATGAAAGAAGACGAGCGGTATTTAACGCAGCTGTGCGATTTTCATCACCAACAACTGTGAAAAAGTAATTATGAGGCAGTAGAAGATTCCCCCTTAACCATGGCCTGGGCGACGACTGGGGTGGTGAAAGATCCGGGCGGGTAGTCCAGACACACCCGGAGGTCCATGGGCAGTTTGTAGGACAAGCCTCTCCTGGGGATGGTGTAGTGCTCTGCCCTCAGGCGGGAGACCACCGCAAACAAGCCGAGGCAATAGACCTTCACCTTCGCAAACGAGCCCTGTCAAGGAAATGAGCAAACCAGGATCTCTGAAGTGTGCCATAAGATTATTGTAGTGCTTTGGGAGGTATAACATTAGTTATAAGAAGACATTTTATTCGTGATTTGATTGGTTCTCCACCCAATGTCTCTTTTATTAAACTATCGATTCTTAGTGGGATCAATAAGTTTACCTTTTGTCCTCCATAGGTGCCCTCTGTTTCTATGGGAGTGATGTAACTCGCCCTCCTCTCCTCGTCAACCACCTTGACGACAACATCCCTGCAGCCGCCGCGGTAACGTGCCCGAAAAGGCACGACGACGGTCACCGGGAAACGGATGCGGGCTCCCTCCTGAACCTTGACCCTGACCACCCTGCTGAGAAGCTCCTCTGAGCCAATCACCACCAGGGAGCTGAAGCCATCTGCGACCTCACAGGTCAGGACCTCAGCCACTCCCCCAGGAGCAGTGATGTAACAGGCGTCAGGTACGTCCGATTGGCCATCCTTCATTGGACCCGTGAGCCTTAGATGCAAGATAGTGAAGCCCTTAAAGGTATACTGGGTAAGATTGACACTCCAAACCTCCGAGTATGAGGTTTCACCTTCCTCCCCCCTCGCCTTGCCATTTTTTTGGGCCCAAAAGCAGGAAGGACTCACCCTGAGACCTGCTAACTGCTGGGAGTTGTCTGCGTACCCGTGCATATAAAATAAACTATGCAACCGACACTTTGTGTGGAAGTGATTAACTGTCACAAGGCGATTCAGCATCATTACATTACATCCACATTGAATTAAAAAGAGATATGGTAACTAGTTAGATATACTGCTCTAAAGCACAAGCAGGGCTGGCTGTTTTGGGGATATACTGTATGTGAAGATAACAGCAGCTCCGTGACAGGATACACATCTCTGGGAACATCGGCTTCTCCCAGGCGTGACCTTGCTCAGTGATCCGAGCAGCCGTGATTTGTTTTTGCTGTAATTTGAGCATTGACCTGCTGGTGAACTGTGGTGAATATCTGGCTACTGGGGCGATGGCAGGGGAGAGCGGCGAGGGGGGCAGGCTGTCTAAACATGTGCCCCCCGTGAGAGAGAATGTGGTGTGCTTCTGTATTAATGAGCATGAGAACACACGAGACACTACTACAGATGGTAGGACAGGGAGAGACCTCTGGTAAAACCTCTGTTTGGCCGAAATAGCACCAGAAGGTCCATGAGAAAAACGATTATAGGAATTCCTATTAGAACCCCTTAGAAACAGATACAGGCGTTTTCTATTCCAGTTTGGTTGCACCTACTGTACAGTATAAGGGGGCAGGGCAACTGACATCTTTATGATTGGGTCTGTTAGGCTATATGCCGTTTGCTGATTTGCACTATAGCTTCGCCCAGTGCCGGCATGGGGTCTGATCAGCCAAAATAACCACAGCCATAATAATGTAGATGATGGGAGGGCAATAACATTCATGATATTACTAAAATCTGAATGTTCATGAATTGGTCGCTAATGGTCTTTCTAATGTAATGGAGCAACTGACAAATACAACATGCTGATACAAACATATTGAAATCAAATTGTGATCATCCAATAGAGCTTAATTGACATGAGATCAATTCTCTCAGCTTACCCCACGGTGATGCATTCAGCGTTCGCCCGCCCGTAAACCTTCCCGTCCTCCTCCCTCTCGTCTTTGTGTCTCACTCCGAGGGCGTCTGTCTGCGTCGGGGAAACACACTCGTCATCTAGTTCGACTTTGGGCTCCAATCCTTTCGTAGGACGCGTCGCGTCTCCGCATTCGGGACTGCTAGAGATGCGATGGGAGGTCGTCTCCATGTCCTGTGACATGTGAGAGTGCGACGGCTCTGTGTGGCTTCGGGCCGCACCCCTGCCACCACCACCTTCCTTGTGCCCAGAGTCGGGTCCAAGGGAATTATGGGAATTTGAGGTGGAGCTGTCACCTTCGGGCCTTGGTGTTTCGCCGTCTCGCTGCAGCTCTGGGGACAGTGCTAGCTTCTCATCCACGGCTGAGGCAGCTAACGAGGTGATGTCTGCATCCAACTTGTTGATGATACAGTTGAAGTCGGTTAACATTCTCTCTATGTAATCTGCAACACACAAAAAGGTGCTGCTTAAATCGTCTGATGAAGAACCAGTGTTGGTTTCCGGATAATCTGAAACAAAAAAAAACAAACAAATAAACAACTGCGTGAAAAACGAATATATATATATATACGAATAATAAATATATATAGAGAAATACTTTTTTTTTTTAAACAAAAAATGAATTTCGTACAATACTTGTACAACAAGAGTAAGAGATACACAAAGCGACACAATATCCTCACAAACTGCTAATACCTGTTATATGGGGATGACCAGTGCCCCCTGTTGGAGCAAGCATGAAAATGCAGGCTGATGTTGTCAGAGCTTCTTTCCAGAGGCGCAACCTGTCCGAGTGAAGAACACTCAACTCCCTCAACGCCCCCAGAACTTTCTTCGGGCTCGCATTCTCCGTCCATGCGACTGCACTGTCCATCGGTTCATTTTGTCTTTCGCTTCCTACTGCCCTCGTTGTGTGTTCTTCACAGTTTGTCTCCGCTTTCTCTCCCCCCTCGTCCTTTAGTCCTTCTCCGGCGGGTCTTCCCCTCCCTGCTAAATCATCAATGTGTTCTTTGGAGAACCCGACGGCTTTGAGCTCCCGGACACTTTCCACCAACTGTTTCAGAAGGACGTCGTCCTTTGAGCGCCCGTGTTGCAAACCAGCTTCAGCCATCCTTTCAATCACATGGGTTACTATTGTTGTCTACAGGCTACGCAGCTGAAACACATGACAAGGGACACAAATCCTACAGCAGGCCTATATGAGCTCTTGATTTGATTTTTGTAGGCTTCAATTATTTTTTGAAGAAAATTAAATTAGGCTATGCCTATATTGTGTTTTCTTTTCCCGAGACAAGTTTAAAACGTGCACTGTGTCCTTGGACTTGAGTGTTGTGAGTGTGTAGGCATAGCTTTCTTGTTTTACACGAGCCAGCGCTGTATAAAAGCTGCCCGCCGTAAAACGGGTTGCCACGGCGACCCCCCGGAGGCGCGCCGGAGAGGCACAAAGGAGTGGGCATTTAGGACGAACAGATTTATAAGGGGAGACTTCAACGTCTTTCGTTCAGCGTGGCTTTTCACGTTTTGCAGTTAAGCACGGTGCAGGGTAGAGCCGTCAAGGATGCGTTAAAGTAGGCTACTGTGAGTTATTAGGCCTACCGTGGACAAGTATGATGGAATCGTTTGGCGGGAGGTTTGATTGCTAGAACGTCGCTGTCTGCTTATTTAGCGGAACTGAGGATAGCTGAGAACTAAATGTTCTTGTTTCTGTGGGATTTGTGTAACATTGGTAGCTGTTGCAATAATTGCTAATATTTGGGCATACTCTCAAAGTCAGCATTCGGACTATGTTTTGATTCTACATTATGATTTATGTGGGTATTCACTCGTGTTTTACAGTAGGCCTGTGTTGTGGCTTTGAAATCAGTTGGCTTGCGCTTATCTAGCACCATCGTGTGCCCGATTTTGTGTACTGCACTTGGAACAGTAAACTTGCCATAGGCCTAATGTCCTTTTTATAGTTTTGTTTGAGCAACTGTATACACTAGGTATACATGAGTCGAAACTCGTATAATAAATATTGTTATATGGTAGTAGTAAAATCTTAGGCTACTTTAGGTGCTTTAAAAATAACATTTTTTTTATTTGTTTAGGCCCTATTTCGAGGAGGACCAAATAATTAAAAACAAGCTCTAGAATGGAAACATTTCCCCTGGACAAACAAATGAATAATGTGACCCTCCATTGGCACCGTAGTCTACTGTAGATGTTCTCTGTCGAAACACCGGAAACCAGCCTTTTTAGGTAAGGTTTTTTAAATAAAACAAACAGTGACAGCAGGTAATAATGAAACCGTGTAAGCTTTTGTTCCACCCACTCACTTCAACGGTTTTGTCAAGAAACCTGCCGCATTCCTCTCCTTGTAGAATGCTTCGCCCGAGGCCCTCGGATCAAGCCGAGACACGCAGGAATTTCTCGGCGAACACCACAAGCGCTCCCGCTTTGTCGTTAATGCCTATGAACAACAAACACACACCACTTCAAAAACAGGCTTAATTTGATCCGTTCGAGCTCAAACGTTTACTCGGTCCTATAGGCTCAACGTGTAGGGTAATTATTTTGAGTTCTGATACAAGTCAAAAAGGCCTACAACATTTCTAAACAGTAGACTAGACTATTGGTACTCGGGTACAATTGATTTTATATTGGAAATTCGAATTGCGCGTCAATGTCTTTTTAAATAGGCCTACAACACAAAGAGCAGAACAGTAAAACAGAAATCCCCCCCCCAAAATAGAGAAATTGTAGTTTTAGTATGTAGAAGAGAGTAGCTATGTAACTTGATCAGTTACGCCTTGTTAGAGCGCCCCCTGGTGTCACACTGTAGACGCTTTCGAATTTTAAATTAAATAAAAATTCACCAAAAATACACATTTTGGAAAATATGTAGGATATAGGAGAGGGCCTGGAAGGTCACTCGTATGTGTAGAATATATAACATACGTGTTTCATGCAGATATACAATTATTCATGTTTTTAAATCATCCACTCTCCTTGCCAGTCTACCTTGTCGACGGTCCCTAAATGCGCGTCTCTCTTCGGGAAAGCCACACAGACGAGTGTAATTTTGAGGTTTCTAAACTTAGCGAATTCAAAGAAAACCGTTGTTGTAGCTGAGTCGTTATGTTTCAACGGTTCGGAATCCGTTGTCAGTGTGTTTTGTTGCACGTTTTGATTGTTATTGAAGCCAGAAAATCCGAACATGCAAATATGAAACTAATTTGAGCTAAGTGGCCATTATCCACAAAAACCCTCAAAAATGTCAATCAGTGTCAATCCCTCGAATGCAAATGCATTTAGAATCGAATCCCATAATGGGCTATAAATAGGCTACTAAAGCTATGCTGAGATAGCCTATACTGTAAGACATAAATGCGTTCAATAATGTGCCAACAGACTGTGGTTGTGGCTGTAAATGGGCGTGGAGCTCGTTCAGCATGCAATGGGTAAGGAAACAAAGCAGAACAACGTGTGAAACTCGTATGAGTTGATAACCAGAAATTATAAAACACACACACCACACACACACAGCAGAGGCCTACGCCATGTACCGTTGGACTCGGTGACACTTTAGGGACAGGTGTAACGTGCAGTTGACCATCGCAGGTAAGTTCTGGCTACGCAGAGCACACGCGACCACCGCAAACATCCCTCTCTCGCTCTCTCTCTCCCCCCCTCCCCTGTTGAAATGTATTGTGTCTATGATAGACAAAACCATAAGATAGACAGTCTATCTTATGGTTTTGTCTCTCCTGTCTGTCGCTGTAGTCACGCGTGCCTTGCGTTCCGTTGCATTTTCCTAGACGTCGTAGCTGTCAGTTGGCATGGCTGTGGGCGCTCCACGAACCCACGGGAATGTTCAAGACCTGCTCCGATCGCTTCTTTTAATTCTTGTTTTCACATAAGCTTTTGATTGTAGCCTACTACCGTTATTCATGTGCACGGTTTCTTGCTTGTTCACAAGTTGCGTGAATGTTTAGTGACAATTATCACAAAACCAACCGGCCGATTAGTTCATATTAAACATCAAAAAAGCATAGCCTCCAGTCAAGCCCCGAAATAAACCTACGCCGAGAATGCGGAACGTAGCTCAATGCTTAGAGCGACATGTATCTTTAGGCTTCCTGACACTGAGTTATTAGAAAGGACAGGCATTTTCTCAAACCAGGAAGGAGATGTGATGGACTTTGTTCTAAGTAGTGTGTTTTAGAAATTATGCGCAGCAGGCGCGCACTTGCACAGTAGGCTACGTGTTTGGTGAGTCTGAAAGTGAGTAACTCGTTTCATGGCTGTAGGAGCTGGCAGAAGGAACCACTCACTGGGTGTGACCTCTACATAAAACATACAGTACTCCTGTGTTTGAAGGAGGCTACTATTATGAAACATACTGTGTTTATTAGGAACATACATCTCATTGTGGCACCGTACCATGTAACCTGATTACCCGGTCACAGCATGTGCCTGGGTGTGTGACACATGCTTCTTTAGCTTTCCTGTGTATATTTCAGTTGGTGAACACAGTTTGCGATGGGGTTTCTTTAACATGCTGTATGGTACGGTATCTGAAAGCATCGGCGTGGGAACTTCCCCTTTGGGTCTTTTTATATTGATCCTGCAAACTCAATGTGTGTATGCTAGCTCGCGCGCTTGCATTTGACTGACTGCGCGCAGCACAAATAGGCCCGCGAGGGGAGCAGGCCGGGCCAAACGCACTAGCAAGTGTGCGCGCGTGTGAGTATGCGTGTGTGTGCTTCGCTCATCAGTGGTCGTGAGCCAGTACAGGTCTGTGCAAGTTAGCACTAGCAGATGGCAAAACGCACAGCCTCCCCCGGTCCTCCATAGAAGACGGATATTACACATCAATATATAATGAAAAGCAAGATGGACCTAAATATAAACTTGTAGCCCTTCCACTTCAAGGTTGGACGTGTCAAGCGTTCAGAGGTGAACTGTTGTGACAAATGGTTACTGTGCACGACAGCAGCGGGCATAGGCCTACGACCGTGTCCCTTGGTTGTTACGTCATGGAAAAGAATCGTCCAAACAGTCTATATTGCCGTTGTTGCCAAGAAGCGATGTACAGAAGCACCATGGGGATGTTATGAAGCGACAGTGCGAGTCAAGTGTGCCACCTGAAAAAGAATTAGCGTAGCAGTAACACCGATTTAGAAACTCTTGACTAGGGTGTGTATTGCGAGCCAGTCCTGGCGGGTGCGGTACCACCAGCCGCTACAGAACACGTCTGCGTCACGCCTAGAGTCAGGCCCCGCCCCCTCTGGGGGGGTACACTTTGTATCCTCTCCCCGTCGAAATGACCTGCTGAAGTAAGTCCCGGTCCACTCGGGTGTTTGGAGTTCACGTGGCTGGTTGGTTCTGCGTCAGGCGCGGGTTTGAGCACACACTGCTTGCTCTGTCTCTTTTAGTAGGCCTACATGACATTTGTGCATTCTAACGTCATATAACAGCTAACTTCAAACCGACAGTCTAATGAGCCAAATCAACTCAGAGGTCCAAGTTGTGTGGATTTAAGATGTTCTCTGTTCACAGGCTAGACAGGAAGGAAGTGTACCCCTCATCGGTAGCACTTCCGGGTCACTGTGAATGACCCCTTGTCATTTCTTTTCACCTTTGACCTTTTAGTGTGTTTCCACGTGTGCAGGCGGACCCTCCATACAACCCTACGCCCCCCGATGTGGACCCCCCGGATCTAGTCGCGCCGCCATGTCGGAGCCCCTGGCGCTCGGCGGCGACGTCCCGGCCTGGCTGTCCGCCCTGCGCCTGCCTCAGTACGCCGGCGGGTTCCGGCAGGCCGGGTACCGCGCCCCGGGGGACTGCCGGGGCCTCACGGACCGCCGCCTCCTGGAGCTCGGGGTGCTGCCCACGGGCCACCGCAGGCGCATCCTGCGCAGCCTGCAGGCCCTCGGCGTAGGGGAGGATGAAGAGGAGGAGGAGGAGGAGGAGGAGAGGGCGGGGAGGAAGCCCGCCCTCTACCCCAGGCACGTCTTCATGGATTATAAAGTGAAGGCGGCCCCCAGGGGGCGCCTGGAGCACCCCCCGGAGGGGGGTCGGACCTTGCCCCCAGGGGCGGGGCTGGGAGGCGGGGCCCTCGGCCCTTCTCCTCCTCAACCGGCCCCGCGAGACCCCAGGAACCTCCCCACCTCTGCGTCCCCCACCGGCAGCAGCAGTGACTCCCGCTCTCTCTCCCCGCCCTCCGCGACGCCGTCCGATTGGGAGGTTCCCCGGGAGGACCCTCCCCCGCCCGGTGTTTCCCGGCCAATCGGCCGAGGCAAGGACGCGGGAGGGGGCTCTGTCCTGGAGATGATGATGATGGTGGAGAACTCCATCTACGAGAGCGTGCCCAGCTTCCTGGAGCCCACCCGCTCCTTCCTCCTCAGACACCGGCCCGTCCCGGAGATCCCCGCCCAGATGGTTCCGCCAGCTCCAGACTGGTACGTCTCTTTGCCTTTGTATTATTTCTAACTGGTGGAATGCACCTTTAAAACAACTTATAAAGTATTTAAAAAAAAAAAGAAAGTAGGATTTATTTGTTCGGGTTTTTAAATCAACTCGCATTGCAGAAGGATGAATAGAAGTTCAGATGGTTCATTAGGTAATGTGTTTGTTGATTCTCTTTTCAGAACAGCAACAGGACACATTATACTTAAATCGTAATATATACATACCCCATATATATATACCCCAAACCCTATATCTCCCCCCTGGACCGCTAGTGAATTTTATTACGCCTAGTAGCCTACTCATGTCAGAATACCACAGACATATCAATGAGCCAGTCAGATAAATCTACATAAAAGATTTTATTGATAATAACAATACCACTGCATAACCCTCGTTATGAGAGTAGCTACAAACACAAATTGAACAACGAATATGTTACAATTCAGAACTTACTCACAGAAACCGCAATAATAACATGCCACAGCGGGCCAGATTAAAAAAAACAAACAACAACACTCGTTTACCTTCCGGCTACTATGCCCACACAAGGCGTCTTTAATCTTCAAACATAATCTCACGGGAATTTCCCGCCGACGATGCAAAGGACAAGACTGGTTGACCGACTGACTAATTAATAATCTAGCGATAATTAGAATAAATCTCGATAGGAGTGCCACCATCTTGTTCAGGAGCGGCAGAATCTTCAGGCAGTACCTATTTGAGGATGGCAGTTACCCAGTTCAATATGTCTTGGAGATCATTATGTGGGCTAGTATCATGCCTTGCAATGCTAACGCAATCTCGCTAACATTAATACAATGGTTAAATGTTAACTTAATATATTCATATCTGAGGTTTACGGCTATGTTTTCTTAATTCTGTAGACTTTTTGGCCTTTATCAAAACTTTGACCTGCTGCTACTGAATGTTCCGCTGTTGTCATGTGACATCCATGGTTCGTTGTGATTGGTGAAACCCATTTAATGGCGGGGCGAAAGTACGAAAGTATAAAAAAATCAACCGAGCGAATAAAACGAATGCCGCTATCTCACGTCGCAAACTTACGCATTGTGTTTGTATGGTGTCGTTTAGTATAAAGGACATTTAAAATAATTTCACTGACTCAGGTAGCAGCATTAATCACTATGAGGATGATAAAAATAATGCAGCAGAGGCAGGAATATACAGACCAGAGTGAGGGAAATCCCTGCATATACATATATACATATTTGCAGTACAGTAACCTAGGGTGCAGATAAATGAAACAGACGAGACAGAAACTTGTAAAAGATGCAGTTGCCTTACTGGCCAGGGACAGCTTGGGATTGATCCACCTTGCTTAGTTCTACCTTCAACTTAGCGAGCTGATAGCGGCGCTCTACTTTGGAACTGTGAGAACCAACTTCCTGACTTCTGCGTCTCAATTCTGAAGGGCTTTCCCCCTACCCGCTGTTACCTGTTCCCGCCAAGCACTGCCGTTGCGTGGCGTTTTCTAATCCCTCCATTCCTCCCCCTCCTTTCCCCAGGAACGCGCCGCTCGAACAAACAAGCAGTGACGAACACCTGCCGGGCTCCGAGGATCCCTCCGGTACCAGCAGCGCGCAGAAAGGTACAACGCAGTGTTTCAGCACCCCCTCCCAATTCCGCCATGAGTATTTCATCTGGCAGCCGAGGCAGCGCCGCTGCTTTTTGCCTGGATGAAAGAAAGCCTGGGGGTGGGGGTTGAGGAGTGTTGGATTGTGGGATGTTGCGGGGTGTGTGTGTGTGTGTGTGTGTGTGTGTGTGTGGGGGGGGGGGGTTGTTGAATGTGTCGTAGTGGGAAAACCATTTTGCATGGAGTAAGCGCGCACATCCCATACAAGGTGGCAGACTCTTTTTTTCCCACCGAAATGCTGTAAAGTCACTAGCAATGTGCGATCTTGTCACAACGCAGTAAAAATATGGTTTTAATGCCCCCCCCGCCCCTCCTTTGTTATCTTGTTATATTCTTTAGACTTTGTCGACCCTTGTGAGATATGTGGCCAGATAATGTGTGCGCCAGCATTTGTGCGCTATCGCTAGGGAGAAGTTGGTTTTAGTGATGCTGTCAGTCGCGCTTGCTAGGGCAGTTCCTTGTGGCGATTTGCCTTCAGAGAGACCCTGTCGTTCACCCCCATCCATACTAGACTTTTAGTGCTCGTGTGCAGTTTACCTATTGTCATGTCTGTCATTTTTTCAGCAACAGTCTCTAGATGGGTCCCGTTTATCTGAAGATAAGGGAAACGGGGAGGTTACCTACAGAGGGAACAATGACAAAATCATGTTTTTTACGAAATGTTAACCTATTGTGTTTGGGTTTTATGTGCCATTTAAAAAAAAATAATACTTCCTCTTTTCATATGTGAGAACAGTTGTGCAGTCACTGTAATGCAGGTACTGTACACCGCAGTAGCATTACATTAGAAGGCTTTCACAAGATGCAGCTTGGGCAGTATAGTCTAGTGGTCTGGGCATCCTTGAGCAAGATGCCTAACCCCCTATCTGCTCCATGTAATAGCACCATGTAATTGTAAGTCGCTTTGGATTAAAGCGTCTGCCAAATGACTTAATTGTAAAATGGAGCTAATCATCAAACAGTACACAGTTCAAGCTAAATCACTTTTTTCCCCAAAGCCAATAAATAAAATTGGAATCTGTATCTGGAGACATCAGAGAGTAGAACCATAACATTGACAACATCAAACTACTGTAGGCTGCTAACTCACACGATAGTAGACTACATATCACAGTCATTTGTATTTTCACATTAGTCTTATTCTTGAATTAGATATTGTTGTTGAGTCCTTTGTATCCTTCCTAAGGATATTCTGGAATTATATTTTTAGAGATTTGAATGATACATTATATATATATATATTTTTAATAAAATATTGAACTGACATTGGCAAGTTACAAAAGCTGACACATGATTGGCTGTCTATCACAACAAAGTCAATCCCCCCCATAACACTGTGTCTTAACTGCCAGCATCACATCAAACAGTCGTCAAACAGTAAAATATATCTCTTACATTCTATTTAATGTTTGTGTCCTGACTGCCCACACTGCGTCAAAAGCTCTGACGTTGATTGACGTGCTATCTACATTTGTGACGAGGCATGTTGACTTCCCACATACACCCTGGCATTGCTAGCTTGGAATTGTATTTGTTTTAGGCGTTATTTGACAGCTGGTGTAAGGACAGGAGTTACAGCTTGATGACGAGAATTTGACACAATGTGGACAGTTAAAGGTCCACTAAGCAATGTTTTAGACCTTTTTAATAAATATGTCTTAAATCCTGTACACTCGTATGAGATTGACTTTGAACTTCGTAGATCAGGGTAGCACAGGTCACCACGGTTACCGATAACCAAACTTCTCTGTGACGTTTTAAGACGCGGTTTATCAACGCCAATAGCTGAATAGGTCACACACCAGTCATCATAAGCAAACAGCATTCTGTTAGAATAATGAGCATGTTATCTAACTGGTGTCTAACCAGTGTTATACTGGTTATATCTGTGTCTAACTGGTGTTATTCAGCTAGTTATGTGTCTAACAGGGGTTTTACTGGTGTATGTATATTTACATTTACATTTAAGCGACTCACAATGAATACATTTGTCAAGCTGAATAGGTCATACACCCTATATCGTAAGCAAACAAACTTCTGTTAGAATAATGAGGGCTTAATTATACATTTCACAACATACATAACCTATCAAAATACCATTCAGTCCTCAAAATAATTGCCTAAATACTAGCAAAGTTCTTCTACCTTCTGAGAGCCGATACTGACATAGTTATTGTTAAGCAGCTTGAGTGCGGCAAAACAACCTAAAGAAGGAGTGATGAGCCCGCAGGAACAGAAGGGAGGGAGGGATCCGGGGGGCTGCCGTGTCCAGTGGGCCTCCGAGAAACGCACGCGCCCTCGAAGGTCGACCAACACATGGGGACAAATGGGGGGGGGTTCGCAGAGGACGGAGGAGTGGAAACCGCTCTATCATCGAGCCAAATGACCCCTCCACGAAGCCCAGCGAACCCCAATATATGCCCTTTTCTGCCCTGTTGTGACGGCCCATGTTATGTCCACCCTTGATGGTGTGTCTGTGTGTGTGTGTGTGTGTGTTCCCCCATCTCTGCTCTGTGACTTTCAATGCGTTCACGGTGTTTTCGTGCCTATGCCTGCCATTGTCTGTTACCTGCGTGTGTGTGTGTGTGTGTGTGTGTGTGTGCGCGCGTGTGCGCGTGTGTGTGCGCGTGCGCAATGTCTTCTAGCCCTCACAACACCTCAGGAGAGGTGGTGTCATTTTTCACCGTGACAGGCAGTGGCCCTTGCAGGGCGGCCCCTGGGTCTCCAGACTTAATAGTGTCTGGATGGAGCCTCCTGCACTCCCCCCCTGCCCTCCCCCGCCCTCTGACCACCGTCCCTGCAGGGAGAGGGGTCTAAAGGAGCGCAGTCTGTTCTTACTCTTCGGACTCCCCGTATCTCTAAACCGCTGCCTCATAAATACTGTAGATGACAGATGGATAGATATGATGGATACGCAGATCGACTGATCTGTATTGATCCACCAACGGAAATGTACATGAACCAGCGGCACTATAGCTCACCGAATAACAAATATCGTAACAATAAACATTTTGCACAGAATATACAGTGACCATCTGAATTAATAAGAAAATATTTAAACAGTTAATAATAATAACAAACTGCCGACTGAGTACTCGGTAGACATTTGTGTAACCATATGAACATCTGAGGCATTGAGCTATGAATGCTACAGATCGAAGCTTGAACTCAAAACAATCCCTTGGGCGTTTTTCTGTGGGGCATCAATACCATAACAACTCGACTAATAGACCGTCTCTGTGTGTCTCCTTCAGCCCCACTTCAAGGAGCCCCGACTAGCATCACCCCCTATGGAGAGATTTTCCTCTACAACACAAGCACTGCGAACATACTGGTAAGGGAACGCCCCCTTTTTTTAACCGTGTACAGTCACTTCAAGAGGAATTGAAATGTATCAGACCCTCAACACAATCGCCACCCCCCCTCACCAGCAAGCCGAAAAATAATCGCTTGTTTCAGTTGGGCCCCTGAGGTTAATAGAAATGTCACCAAGCCTCTGAGCTAATTATAGCGCATGCTAACCGCTCCCTGAGTGTAAGATGGACACTTTCGTTTCATCTGATCTTTATCTCTTCTGTCTTCTAGGGCACGGGCCCCAATGAACTGTCAAAGAACAAGGTTAAGGACGAGATAAAGCAGAAGAAACCGAGGTATACAACAGTTCTCTATTTTGGCTGCCCGCCTACCTGCTAGATCCATTAATAGAAACATTTATTGTCTTCAGAAAAGAGGAAGGCGGTGATAATGGGACTTAATAAAAACTGAATGTACTCTGTATCTGCTACTGAGGCTGCTACAAGGCCTATGAATATCAGTGCTGAATGCTCAAGAGGAATTAGCTTGTGGGGGACAAAGGATAGAACAACACATTCAAAGTCTACAATAATTACGTGCATTATGGGCTTGTGTGTAAAAGCTAACATTTGTGCGTTAATGCCAAACTAAATAGCAACAGCAAAGTTTAACATTTAAATTTGACCGCCAGCCATTTTCAAACGGTTCTCACGCGTTTTGTTCTTTTCTTAGACCCATATACTGCAGGCTACATACTGGAGGTTCATTTCGCAAATGGAGTGTCATTCCTCTGTGAATGTTCTTGTTTAGCAGCTACAGCCTCAGTAAATGGAAAGTGTTTTCTTTTTAGAATGAAGGTAAAAACACGGGTCTATTAGCACTGTCGACTGTATTTTTCTAGAAAGAAGCATTCTAAAGACAACGGGCCAGTGGAAGGAAACAGTAAAGACCAGGACAAAGCTACTCTAGTTGACGAATACTCGACAGTAGACGAATGTGCCGCCTGTGTCCAGTTGACCAACCGACACTCCGTGGAATCTTCCGGAGGGACCGCCAAGGCCGCCCCCGCCGGCCTCTACGCGGAGCCTTCGGACTTCGGATGGCGCGCTGCGGTCGGAAACGGGCCCCCGACCGACGCTGAAATCTCCCCGTACGCCTGCTACTACCGTGCCCCCGCGCAGCTCCTGATCAGAGCCGGCTGGCTCGACAAGCTGTCTCCGCAAGGGTAGGTCGCAAACACCAGTGGTTTCACTAACAGACAGTGCCGGCTCCTGCCAAATCTCTCGGGGGGCAATTGTTGCGATGATGGTGACCAGTTCAATGTCAGCTTGCTAACTTGACATTGTCCCATTGCATTGTTCAATTTGGTTTTTTTTCTGGTCACCTTCCGTAGCAATACCACTCGTTACCAATAGATGGCAATAAAAGACAAGGAGAGAGAGACCTGCTTTACCACTCTCGCGCTCTCAAAGTTCACGGGCTCTGAGACGTGTTGCGCAGTGTGCTAGTACAAACCGTTTCAGACTATTTGTCGTTGCCTAGAGACCTCACCGCACGTCCCTGCCAGCGATCTATACATCTGGTTACGTATGACGTAAACACGTTGGTGCAAGCGCCCTCCCGGAACCCATAGAGATTAGCTAACATTGCATTG
The DNA here is from genome assembly GCA_025447815.1 of Percopsis transmontana. NCBI lineage: Eukaryota > Metazoa > Chordata > Actinopteri > Percopsiformes > Percopsidae > Percopsis > Percopsis transmontana. The sequence continues at coordinate 2,731 of JAOEHI010049887.1, read as the reverse complement.
CCAGCTCGAAAATAACTGCCTTCGAAAATAACTGCCTTAACATGAAAGTCTATGAGAGCGATCTGGGCGACACAGACTGAAATCGCCCCGAAAGGGGGCGGTACCCCGCGGGACACTTGGCACTGATTGGACCATGACATTCAGAGGCAGGACAAACTGTCTAGAGCAGTCACAGCTAGTGCAACACTGTGGTAGAATGTGATAGATATTCCCAGAGCCTATTTCACACGTGACCCGGCCATGCAAAGTGTAAACCTTCTTCCTGTCTAGCACACAGGGAACATTCAATTTTAAATCCCTCTGTCCGCAAACGGGGATTTGAGTAAATATAACTAATAGACTATCTCCAATGGGTATATGCAATTTCTACATCTTAACCTCGTCTAACTTTAATCCCATAAACTCCGAACAAATGTTAAGAGTTTCCAGGGGTTTTAGAAGTGGAACGGATTAAGATTTTCCTTGTTTCTAGGCTTCAAAGGAAGAAAGGCCACCGTGGAGAATAGGTCGTTTAGCACACCTTTTAATACAGTGAGATGGCAAACGAGTTAAATGTCCTTCTTTGCTGTTTACAGCAGTACTTGTTGCTTTGTTAGGCCCGGCAACGTTACACTATACACTTCATGGTGCAGTTAGTGTATAAATAGCCACGTGCCATTTTCATTTTGCCATAGTGTCTCACTACCTGGTTGTGGTAATCTTGAGGCAGGTCACCACAAACATTGCTGCTTCCCGTTTCTCTAAGCTCTCCGAGGTTTTAACAACTTTTTTTTCTCTTTTCTCGCCGGCCCTTTCTTAGGATCAGTGGGCCAAGAATGAGCCAGAATGTGCTATAGTGTAGTTCACTATAATTACTCAGTCATGCGTGTTTACTTCTGGTTCTTCCACCATAGAGACTTTCAGAAAGTCTTCAAAGAGGTTATCTGTCAATAGATATATAGTGTGTTACAATTACTGAACTTTTCACGTTGCAATGGGAAGTGGTTATAGAACTACTAAAACTACAGCAGAAATGCACAACTGTCTCATCTTGCTTTCATAATCGTGATCCTGCCCCCCCCCCCCCCACCCCCGTTGCTTAGCACCGGTGCTATCAATCTCCAGCTTTCCTGGTCATATTTCCACCTTGACCAACCCCCCCCCCCCCCACCGACCGCGGCTGCCGAATATTCCCTGCCGCAAGTGTGTGCATTTGTTATTGCCATGCTAATTGACAGCTGTTGAAACCACTCTTGACATTTATTAATAAATGGCGCTCTCGATAAGATTCAAGAGTCTTGGCTACTTCGGTTGATTTTATAATTTGATTGCTTGTTGTGACAATAGTTCTGGGGCTTCCGGGCTTCGATGAATTATGTTTCAAGCGAGCCAGAGAACTGGTGGGGATTGTGGTTGAACTGGTGGTAAAACTTCACTTAATTTTCACTTTTGCCTCCTTTTTATCAGGAACTGTGTCTTTCAGAAGCGCTGGGTGAGACTGTTCGGTGAGAGCCTGGCTTACTACAACAATGACAAGGTTAGGAAGAGAGAGAGACACACACACACACACACACACACACACACAGCCTTTACCAACTGATTAACGCACCTGCGCCAAAACCTAATGCTCAGACACGTTCAAAGCTTCCCGTTGCACGCACACACACACACACTACACCAATTACACCGTTAAGGAGAATGGAAATCTTTTTATAGGCCGCTATAGCTGCTAACACCTCCCTTTAGTCCACTGAGAGACGTTCCCTGGAGCCTCCCTTCAACCCCTTATCTCTCCCTCTCCCTCCCTCTCCTCTTCCTCGCCATTGTCGTCACCGTCGTCATCATTAGCCTGGCAGGCTAAAGAATGGGGGCAAGGACGGACCGACATTATGCCCACGCATGGCTGGCCAGTGCCCGCCTGCCCGCCTGCCCGCCTGCCCGCCTGCCCGCCTGCCCGCCTGCCCGCCTGCCCGCCTGCCCGCCCCAGCAGTACTGTAAAGAACATTGATGTTGGCATGCGGCCAGCTCAGAGGGCGTGGGTTGCAAGACCACACTTTCTCGCCTTGTTCAGCATTTCCCCCCCCCCGTTCGCTATCTATTCCTCTCCTTGCGTGACGGTTTGAGTTTGACGTTCTTCTGTGCGTCACCTCCGTGTCAGAGCGGAGGGAGTTGTTATGGCGATTTTAACCTCCATCGCTCTGTTTGTGCGCGTGTTTGCGCGCGTCGCTGTGGGTTTCGTTGTAAACATTTTTTTTTGTTTGTTTTTATTTTGCTATAAAGTTGTCTGAGCTATGAGCTAAGACGTATGTGTCTTTGACTTCCTGATTTCCACAACCTATACTAATACTATAATATAAAATGTTTATTGCTCTTATAAAGACGTGTGGCTCTGCTCAACAATTCCTATAGACCCTAACATGTAAAGAACACAGGAAATACCTCTTCTGTTTATTGTCGTGTGTTTGTGAATGTGTGGTGTATTTCTTAGTGCGAGAAGACATTGTGTGTGTGTGTGTGTGTGTGTGTGTGTGTGTGTGTCTGTGACCTGCGTGGTCTCCCGCTCTGGGCCTTGTGTGTTTGGCTGCGGCAGCACAGATCAACATCGCAATCAATGATGTGGGACGTTTGGATGTGTGCTCGTTAATCACCTACTAATTTTAGCCTCTTTCTCTCTGTCTCTCTCTCTCTTTCTCTCTCTCTCTGTCTCTCTCTCACCCCCCCCCCTCTCTCTCCCTCAATCTCTTTCACCCCC
>JAOEHI010049876.1:0-20133 GCA_025447815.1 Percopsis transmontana | reverse complement strand
ATGTAACCAAATAAAACACACTCTCTCCTTAGTGTGACAAACATTGGTACAGGTGTCTTATAAACACACACACACACGCTCCGGTTATGTCTCTCCACACATCATCGCAAATATAAACAACTATGTTTATATTTTAGACATTTAACTCACTTTTGAGTGACTTCAGAGGTCTAGAATGAGTGCGAGTAGCTAAGTCACAAGATACAGGCAGCCAAAAGTGAGGTCAAGGGTCACTGTGCACAGGCAATATAGTTAGCACGACTAACTATTGAAGAATGATAAGATTTAAGACATCTTATGAACACTAAAAGGAATAAGAGATGAAAATGTAATATAGGTAAGAGCGCAATTGGTTGCAGTTTATTCCCAAAACACCTTTTTACAACTGGAGAAATAAACTGTTTTACATTTAAGCTTAATAAAAAGGTTCCAAGCTTTAATTCCTCCACCGTTTATTATAAATTACCAATAGTGAGGATCACAAACAATAGTAATGAAACGATATACTGAATACATCACAATCACCTAAAGTACGTATTATTCAAATCTTCTCCATAAACGAATGTGAACTTTATATGCTAGCATTTAGATAGCAGCGTCGTGCCATATTTCCTGTGTGGTAAGGTTACCAGGGTTACTCGATCATAAGGCACCCACGTGGCGCCTTATGGGGCGTTCCCTGACCCCGAGCCAAGCGCACCCAGTCGCCCAACAATGCCACAGTCATTCCCTTCTCGTTTCTCGCCACCTCAGGGCCAAAACAATTTGCCTCACATTGTGAATAAACTATTTACAGACGGTTATTCATCGACTGAAAATATACTGGGAAGTTATGCAGCAAGTCACCAGACTCCCATAAACTGAGCTTAGTTTTCCAAAATGAGCCTTAAATCATATTAGTGGAGTCAAAACAACTACATGGTAAAATACGTTGTTTTTAAATGCACAACATGGACATTTAGGTTTAAATTATCGAGTTGACGTAGTTCTAATTCAGTGGTGGCTAGTGTAGGTTTTGAGTGGGAGGGCCTACCAAAAATCACATTCATAATTAACATAATGTTACATATTAAACCTCCATTAAGCAGCATATTTTCCATGTTCAAATTCTCTTATTTGAACCTGCCATCAGAAGGCATCGTTGACTTCAACAACCCGTACTTCAACAACCCGCACAGACGCTTTGTTTGTTGTCATTTAAATCTTTAATTATTTTTTTGTTAGCAATTCTGACCTTTTTTTTTACGTCAAATTTGTTTGTGCCTGTAGCACAATCGGGGTGCAGCCATTCCCACGATATATGCCGCCCCCAAAATGTCAGCCTGAACACTGAGGCTACCAGGGTGATGAGCGAGGCAGAGAAACCTCCAGTCAAATAAAATTGACCAAATAGGCCGTGTTCTTTGGTACAAAAAACACATGACAAAGACGGGGAAAGGAAATATCGGTTTGGTTTTTCCTAGATTGAGAGTCCCATAAGGAAACTAAAGACCTTCCTAGGTGGCAATGAGGCTCTCTGTGCTTAATGTGCAGATATCAATAACAATACCAAAACAAACAGAATCAAAAAGACCAAATCTGACTTTTGAGCCACACAATTACACCGCCTTAACCAAATCACTACTTTAGAATGGATATCTTTACTTCAGGAGTGAAGCCCTGCCTCCCGGTCTTGTAACCATGTTGCTCCGGTCACAACTCAGTCTTGTGTCACCGTGACAATGAATTTCACACTGATGCTCTGCCCTTCTCTCACCACGCCACTAAGACATTCCTGCAGGCTGAAGCCCTTCGCCGGTGTCATATGGTACGGTACAGTACGGTACGTGAAGAGCACAGCTGCGGTCATTTGAACCACTCCGTGCCGTGTGTTGTGATGCGCATAAGCCGGGGCCGGGGGGTTTCATCGCGTTTCTGTGAATCCATGTCCACAGACGGCGGACAGAGTGAGACAGGAGACAGGAGACAGAAAGAGGATGAGGGATCATAGTAGAACAGAAAATCGGGGTGAGTTAAGCAGAGAGAAAAGGGGGGTAAAGAATAAACAGAGGGAACGGACCGAGTGAGAATGACCAGACCGAGAGGAAGAAGAAAGACTCCTTTGACTTTTACATTTTTTGTGGTGTTTAAAAAAAAAAAAAAAACACCCCACCTCATTACCCTTTGTCCCAAAACCCCCCACCTCAACACAGTGTGTGTGTGTGTGTGTGTGTGTGTGTGTGTGTGTCACTTCCTGTCCTTAGGAGAACAGATGGAGGTATGCCAGGAATGTTGGTGCGTGTGTGTGTGTTCAGAGTCCCATGGGGAACACAGGCTGTTGGTTCTCATTATTGACCAACCAGCTCTGGTGTCTCGGCTGGCCTTGCTGTGGGAGTCCATCATTTAAAACTTTAGCCCTCTATTTTAAACCAGCTTGATCCATCAATAGGATATCAGCCGTTACCACACGATCTTACCGTACTTCTTAATCCATATAAGAACCGCTTCTTTCGCACGACCACCTTTCTGATTTAGCGTCTAGCTCCAGTCCAGTGCCTGGCTCAATACCGCTTTGGCAAGGTAATCGCCACTACACACACACATACACACTTTGTAAAGCTGTTTTAGTCTACGGACTAGGTTTTTAGTGAAACGCCCCTCCCATCAGCGATGCCTCCGTGACCTCTCAGCAGGTTTTTCCGGGCTGTTCTGAGGACTGGAGCAGTCCGATTTACCAGAAACGGTGCCAAGCCAACAGCCAAGGTCCTCATGAGTCAATAAACACTGCGGGCAGTGTTTATATGCTTTAAATATTGCACTCCCACAGACCCAGCTGACAGCAGCTTTAACGATTTCATGACTTTATGTCTTAGTAAATCAATCTTTAAGATCTGAGTTAGGCTTTCATGGGAACATTAACCAACTGTGTTGGCGTATAGCAGTCATCTCAGTTCTACAACTGAACTGCATTCCCCACCAGAAAATTAAACTTTTGCACTCATTTGTTTTTAGATTTGACAATGTGCTGGGCATGCGGTTATGTGTCTAACAGTGTTTCATTACTTATTAGCTGCATCTTGTGCGTTTGTAGAGAGGCTAAGTCTGTGATCAGACAAGCATTTGTGATCCAGCAGAAAATTGGGACTGGTCTGCGATGAAAACTTTGAGGGTCTCCTTAGCTGGACAGATCACACTCGCCAGAGGTTTGGATGGGATGAACAAACCTTCGAGGTCAGTTTGAGTTTTACGCTGTGGTTTGTACGTCTTCGGAGGAAGTCAGTTGGCAACAGTCCTCGTAATCCGGAAACGTATATATGTATGCATTTATCCCCTTTCAAACACATTGAATGTTTTGATTTTGCCACATTACAAGCACTCGTGTGAACAGAGCATAAATCTGACACAATCCAGTCTTTGTCCCCTTTTCGCCATAAAATGCCCATTCCTATCTCCCATACGAAAATTACGACGACAAATAAGCGTGTCTCTGTGTATAACTTTTAGTTAAGAAACTAATGTCTGTTGGATAATAAAAAGAAAAAGCCTTCGATTAGTCACAATAAGCATATTGCAAATGAGAAGTTAACGGTTGGGAAGGCCATGAACTACATTACCCACAGTGCTGTGCAGTTGGGGCATGTTGAACTTCCAACAGCTAGCTTCTCTGTAACAATGTTATTGTGACAAATCTTAAGGTTTTACAATAAACAAAACACTCACAAAAACGTAATTTCCCTGTGGGTGATATGAATACGCATATTAATATAGACTACAACGGAAGTTAAAATGCTATGGGGTGTGTTTGAAATGACGACAACTCTTTAAGCGGTGCCAAATTTAAGCCAAGGAGAAAGTTTTCTTCAAGCGTGGGCAAGTGCATTCTGCTTTACTTCTCTCGCTCCACTATTAATATCAACATCATCGACCTGCTATCAGGACAAGAAAGAGACCAAGTATCTGTCCAGTTCCATGTTTGCAATGTCATGCACTTAAGTCATCGATCATGTTAATGCTGCCTTAATAAAAAAAATAGAATACTAAAATCGATGCTACGGAATTAGCGAGGTTATGTTCTACATTTAAAGCTTTTAATAGAGGAACTTGTCAGCAACAGCGCTCAGCCATGAGCCAGCACACAACGTCCCCCATCCTCAGTAATACACAGAACCTCACACAGACACCAACCACGCACACACACACGCACACACACCCCTTCCGTCTCTCCTTCATTGAAAGGAGAGCTGTCTGCGTTGTCATGGTGACCACTGGTTTTATATTTCCCAGGCTATCATATGGAGGTGAAACACACCTGGCTCCCAACACTATATCCACACACACACACACACACACACACACACACACACACACACACACACACACACACACACACACACACACACACACACAAAGAGCTGGGGTCAGATAAACTAGGCTCCTGGTCTAGCATTAGTCTAATTTTACCTCCTTCATTCTAAGGAAGGGGTTGTCAAAGCGGAGATGGGAACAACCTCAGCTTCTTATGGGGGGGGGGGGGGGGAACAAACAATGGTCTCGGGCGGGGCAGGGGTATGGATGGCATGGGTGGGTCAATGGGGGGCTTAAGCCAACCAGTGCTGTTGGAAGCAAAAGTATGTCAATGTCGGCACTAATTGCCCTCACATACGCACACACTTTGCACCCTGCAGAGTTGAGCGTGATGCATCCAGCAGAAGCTCCTCTACGCCTCAAAGCCTCCAGAAGAAAGCAGCGAAGATTGACCTTTGAGGCAACACTGCGCTCTCCATTCGGCTCACAGGAACGTGCTTGAGGGCCGGGGCGAACATAGCCGAGCAGCGCAGGGGCGAAATGACATGTGCATGCGGACACAGACCTTCTGGAGACGGTGGTTCCAGTCTTTACCAGAGTAAAGCTTTCCACGGGATTCTCAAAACCAGAAGGAGAAGCTCGTATTCTTTGAATTCCACCATTGATTTCCAGAAACAATGGCCCGTTTCCCGAGAAACCAAAAAAAAAAAAAAAAAAAAAAAAAAACCACAGACCTACAACCTACAGGCAGACAACACTGAGGTGTTATTTGGCATCTCCCGTGATGTCATCGCTGTCACCTGACTGGTCAGCAGAGCGGCATTACGCCGACACCACTAGGCCAGAACCAGGGGGAGGGAGAGTGAGATGAAGAAGGAGAGATTAGAGCAGAGGAAAGGGGAGGGAAAGACATAAGATAATAGGAGGAAAAGACAAAGAGGAAGTTGGAGAACGGAAGGGAGAGCGAGCAAAAGCGAGAAAGAAGGCTCGGCTTCACTACAATAATTATTTCTTCTTTTACTTTTCATTCGACTAATAGTTACAGAATGTTAAATAATTCGTTGATCTCAACATCTGTAAAACTGTTTTTGCATGCTGAAATTGCAGAAGGGCCTCTTTTAATTTAATGAATACTGGAGATGTAATCATAATCTTCACAAAATAACAGTCAGCATGGAAAAATAAGCATACAAATCTATTAATGGATTTACAAAGTATTGGTCGACCAAGACCAAGCTGACCCTTTAATGAACTAACTGATGGGGGAGCCCTAGTTTACGGACAAGTCAAAGGCTTCCTTTGACTTTCATAATACGTCCGAAACAATAGAAAGCACTGCTTTAATGTCCTGGCACAAACAATTAACTACAGTTAAATAGCAGTTTAAAAACAACCTCAACCGACAACAGTCCAGCCAGTCAGGAGACATAAGATGTATCCTTCTACCTTAATGAGTCTCAAGAAACGCACGCACACACGCACACACACACACACGCCTCCTTTTGCATATTTAACTGTAGTGTGAATTATTTAGTGAAGTGGGACACTAGGGAAGCAGTCGGCCATCAGTGTAAAAACAGTAAGCTGTAGATATAGTGTTACAAGTGCTCACAGATAAACCCATGTATTCTATATTCATGTACACTCAATAAAAGTGGTAGGCAGAAATTGCCAAATTAAAAATCAATTCAGAAAGTAGGTTGGGTTACTTTTGTTAAATCAGTTCACATTGGGCGCCATATTCCCTCCTGCAAAGTGGACTTTGGAAGGATTCGCGCAGAAGGGCTAAATACATCCAAATGAAACGAACTAATAAACCGCCAAACAAATGGCAATAGCTTATAGAATATCAGCATCCTGTATTTAAAAGTTGTTCAAGTTGGATAACAAATAAGGTTTAAACACCTTTTGAGAAAAGTATGGATGTTATCTGAATGTCTACTGATGGTTCAAGAGCTAAACCAAACAGCATAAAAGACTACACAGATATCCATCCATCCATCCATCCATCCATCTATCCATCTATCCATCTATCTATATATATATACATACACACACACACACACACAAACACAGTATATCGGTCATATATATCGCAAACAATCAATTTCCATATTGAATCCAACCTTCAATAAGGAAATATTTATCTATGTCAAGGCCACATCACAATAAACTGACACAATAAACAGGTCAAGGGTCACAGCAATATTCCTTCAGCCTCAGTTAATCATGGATGCCTCTAGAAACTCAAATAGGATTGCATGCTGCATTCCATCGAAGTGGGAACTAGGAATAATGTGACTTCTTCGGAATTGTGCAAATTAACCGACATTTAATGAGTCAGGCATTCAGGACAGATTTCTCTGGGCCGAGGTAAAGGCAGAGAAATCTGACATCACAGCAACATGACTGCGCACACGCCGAACTGTGAGTAAAGTTCTCTCTGCATAGATTAGATGTGGTTATTGCATAGCGGGCAATGGTGTAGTTCCTGTGCATTTGTTTTCAGAACTCGGAGCTGCTTGCAAAATAATCACAACATTGCTGCGGGCCTCCACACTTGTCTAAACAGATGCAATGGGGCGCATTTAGCTCAAAATTGGGCACGACAGACTTGGAATGCACCATTAGAGTAAGACTTTATATAAACCCTCATTACCTTCAATTAGTTACTTCTCATTAATGTCAATTCTCTCAAACTCAACTCTAAAGCACTAAAAGAGGTATGGATACTTGATCCTGCTATAAGTAATCGTGTGTGAAAAATCCTGTGAAATGCTGCCACCTAATCTGGTACAGGGAAATACAGCTGTGGCACATCCTGATCTGAAGTACCACCATACTCCGCTCGCACAGTAACTGGTTCTGCATGAGATTTAATCTCACATGGTCGTGCTCGGGATATTAATTCCAACAGGCGAGATTTCTGCCAGGTGGGAATAGAAACTAAGACTCGCTTTAAAATAAGGTTTCCAGCCTCATGAATATTTATCACCATCTACGGAGACCTTTGTGGACGTTGATTCGAAATACTCTTTTAAAAAAGGAATACTAGGAATTTAGAAATACTAAAACAATAGACAACAATATCTTATACAACTTTTTTCTTGCAGCATGCCAGGTTGAGAGGGGTGAGTAATTCATACAATGAACATTTTTGGGGGACATATTCATTTAATATTCGCTTTGGAACTACAAATCCCAAAATATTGCCTGTCAGCTGTCAGCTGAACTGTATGTGCCCTCTTTTAGAATGCCAACAAGCGGCCATGTTGGACAGCGTGCAGGGCCTCTTACCTGCGAGAGCCTTGATGCGCGAGCGCTCGAACAGGCGGGCCGAGCTGTTCTCGTTGTCCCACTCGTCTGTGTCCCAGCGGTTGTTGACGCCATCGCTGTACTGCTGCTGGATGTCCATGTGGTCTAACTCCGCCGCTACCGTTGTCATGTTGACGCCCGCCTCGACCCCCTCCACCACCGTTGACCTGCTTGGGCTTCTGGTTAAGTGTTGTCACAGGCGCTGGGACTCTGGGTTGCTAGCTAGCGCGGGCCGCGCTGCACGTCCGAACCTGGGTGGGAAGAAGAGGAAGAAGAAGATGAGTTAAATGGGTTTTTGGACAGCCAGAATACACAAAAAAAAAAAGATCTCACCTCATCTTCATTTACTGCATTTAGACAGTCAAAGAAATGTATTCTAATGCTTTTTTAAGTTCTACTTTTTTTCATACTACCACTGTGACTTGAGAAATCGATCTAAACCTTGACCTAAGGCTAAACAGTGGGAAAACAATAAAAGCTTTTATACAAGCATTTCAGTTATCCTTAATCGTTTAATTTACCATACATTGAGAAATAAACATGAGCTGTGCTGTTGTTCCACTAAAGCAGAGCTCTGCGGTGCACTGACGTAAAACATCCATTAGTTCATTACTGTGGAGTTGCATTTGATATTCGGAATCACTTCTCTGAACAACCCGTCATCATTCCCTATGCACTTTGCAAAGTCATTCCAGGATACCCTCAACTGCTTGCCAACACTGCCTCCCACTGGTAACAAAAGGTAACTACACAAGCTACAAAAACAATGGCATACATCCCTTCCCAGACATCCTGATAAGAACAGAGGGCCTACAGAATCCACATTAAACCTACTGAACCCACAGTTCTGGCTCTCGCAGTGCCAATAAAAATTAAATACAATAGAAACTACAGCAACTCTTCACCAAATTACAGCCAGGGAAAGAGACCACCCATAGGAAAGCACAGAGGAAAAAAACACTCGAACAAAGCAGGCAGGGGGAAAGGGCGTGTGCCTTTTAGCAGCAAGCCAGGGGGATTGTTGTTAGCCTCAGAAGCAAAGACTGCAAAGAAAACAATCACGTAGAACGTCAATGGCGTCAAAGAATTCCTCAAAGACCAACTGTTACTCCTGTGTACTTGTGCTTTTTCATGTTTTTTGGGCAATTTCATCTTAAATGGTATTTCACAATGTTTTTGCAATACAACCCCAATTACTAATGACAATATTTAATTTAGAACATGAACTATTCAATTACAAGACAGCATTTTGATGGACTTTTCCCTCCATTTGTGAAGAAAACGCGTTGCCATAGCATTGTACCTCTACAGGCCACCTCACTTAGCCCGGGCTTAGCGGGTGGAGCTATTAAAAGCCATTACAAAGCAGCGGCATCAGCACATCAGGGCTAAATGAGAGCCGGGACGGATACTGCAGTCAGCGCACAACGCGGTGACTCGGCACAACAGTCGGTGGACACTACCATCCACAGGGGCTCCAGGGGCGTACGAACGTTCAGCATGGGCGGCCCTGGCTGTATTAGTGCTGTGCGATGCTACGCGTTAACGCCCCCGCCCAGCGTCGGGGCCTTGTTATGCACTCTAAGCAACACCGGCCGCGTTTTAGTGCGTTGCTATACACATTGAGCTGCACTTTGAACATTATCTACACAGTAACCCTGGCAGTGTTGGTGTCCATTTATTAACGCGTTTTTTCCTCCCAAATAAAAAAAAAAGAACGATATATTTTAGATTATATTTAGATTATATTTATTCCAGAGAATTAGAGAAGAACTGTCTGAACTAGGATGTCTCTAGTTTGAAAGCAACAGAACACATTGGTATGTTCTCTACACAAAAACACACGCAGCCACACTCGAACCAACGCATCCCATAGATTAGATTAGATTTTTGTGTCCGTGTGTGTGTGTGTGTGTGTGTGTGTGTGTGTGTGTGTGTGTGTGTGTGTGTGTGTGTGTGTGTCCATATTGGTTCAACTACCAGTGAGACAGGAGCTTGTGTTGCTAGGCTAAAAACATGCTGCCAACAGACCTGTGCGCGCGTTGTATGCACTCCGGCAGAAAGGGTCGAGTAGACACAGATACGCAAACACACGCAGTGTTAAAAAGTATGTCGGAGCAAGAAAGTGCACCGAAAAATATGCCGAGAGGAAATGAGGTTTTCAGCTGAAAAGACCTTGAATAAAAGACATCTGCTGGTGCAGTGCAACTGGAACTGAAACACCTTAAAATGTGTTCACAAGTGCAACCTCAATTTATTCACCAATGTTGCATACACAAACACAGAACGCAAAGTGCACTCCAATACCACCTCTAACCATTAGGGGAGCCATTGGAGATCCAGCAAACTTTTTTTATTGAACCAGTTCCACCCTGCTAGAATCAGATCATGCGCAAGTGTCTGATGCCGTTCTCGTCTCCATTACAGTTATGTCGCGTATCGATCTTAGAGCTACTAGAGCGGATCAAGCTTCCCTGTACACTAAAGTGCATCCTAAAGAGACCACCATCTCAGACAGGACAACAGCAGCAATATATACGAGATGTAAATGTTGTGCTCAGCGTTTGCTGACTTAGAGGGAGGGAGAGAACAGAGGGGAGAAGACAGGAGGAGAGGAGAAAACAGAGCAGGGCGTGGCGAGGAGAGAAAACGGCCAGACGCCCTCCCCCCGCCCTGTCACTCAGCAGCCTGGGATCCTCCAGCCAACATCCTCCGGCCACGCCCGTCGCATCATCTCTCTCTCTCTCTCTCTCTCATTAAAGGCCATTATCAAGATAGAGGAAAAATCTACGTTTCCATGGCTACCGATGTCCCAGCATGCATTGTGGCAGAGCCTACTCATCAACCTGCCAACGGCAACACAAAGAGCCTCTGCCGGACCCTTCACCTTCACAATGGAGGAAAAATATATCGACACCGAGCCTCGTGACAGCAGCGCTTACACCTCAATTTGTGGCTAAAATGTCCCTTGGGGTTGAAACCAGTGCTGCAAGGTTTTCCAAACATTACAATCACATGGTGCCATTACATGGAGCAGATAGGGGTTTAGGCATCTTGCTCAAGGATGCTTACAGGTAAGCCAACTGTGGGGCTCGAACCCACAACCTTCTGGCTGGGAGTCCAACGCCAAGACCACTCTGTGGCGCTAGACCACAATGCCTAGACTATCCTGCCCCCTCGTCCTCCAGAATCTGGATCCCAGGCAGATCACGCTTTCTAATTCCCGACATCGAAACATTTTACATTTACAGCATTTAGCAGACGCTTTCATCCAAAGCAACATACAAATTTAGATTCCATTCGAAGACGTTTTTATTTTCCCTCGCTCTTGCATCTAGACGATTCCACTACGCCAGTTGTAACTGGTAACCATGGTGACAGAAACAGCGATGGAGTGCTGTGCGCGGTTGCCTCCGCGCTGCCAAGCGCCCACACACACCCCCCCCCCCAGTTCCCAGGCCCACTCTCCTCCGTGGCAAAGTACAAGAGCCAGACGAGGTCCTCTGCATTCTGCATGAAACACGGCCATTATCACACACAATGGATGCAGAATCAATGACAGCGCCCACACACACACCTACGCGGCGCTGCGTTCTTCCGGTTCTATCGGGGCCGTGGACTGTTCAGTGCCATTACTCCATCCTACACATACCAGGACCTTCCCCACGCTTTAAATCTAGTCGGCGGGAGCTTCTAAGGGAGCGGTTTTCAAACGTTTTGAGCCATCGCCCTCAAAACGACGTGGTTTCGTATTCTGAACGGTTTTCCGAGGAGTCGTGGCCGTGGTTCTTCCGTTTTTGAAAGATGCCCAACGTTACCAGGAATAGAAAGGTCATTCACCCGTCGGTCAACAAACTGGAGTTTCACATTGCAGTGTGTTCCATTCTACTGTGTGACACCTAAAGAAGTGTCTGTTAGTTTTAATACGCAACAGGCAGCAAAGAGGGGGGGCAGGATAGCCAAGTGGTCTGGGTGTTGGACTCCCAGCCGGAAGGTCGTGGGTTTAATCCCCGGAGGTGGCCTACCTGTAAGCATCCTTGAGCAAGATGCCTAACCCCTTCCTGCTCCATGAAAAATTTACTAATTGTAAGTCGCTTTGGATAAAAGCGTCTGCTAAATGCTATAAATGTATAAATGTAAAGAAGTGTGTTAGTTTTAATACGCGACAGGCAGCACAAAGGAGGGTGAGGTAGCCTCCCTGCCTAATACCACAGTGTACAATATGCAGGACACATGGGCCGCTGCGGTATACGGTAACGCAGGGTTTCTGACTACATACTGTGCTGCCGTCTCTGTGTGCACTGTTAAGGGTGTCATCCATCACCCTCTCCTCTCCTCTGTGCTGCAGGGGAGCAGCCGACTGCAGCTGCAGTATGTGGGGCATGCGGAGAACATCTAGGGCACACGGCAGTCATCTGACCCGACGCTACTGGGCTGCAGGACGGGGCACTTCAGAGAAGCTTATTGGAGGGTCTAGCTTTGAAACGGCAGAGGAAGAAGAACGGTGTTCTTGGAATTCTGCCCAGATTGATTCTGAACGGGCAGGATTATAGCTCAATTAAAATTAGGTCATTTAGCAGATGCTTTTATCCAAAGTGACTTACAGTCACATGGTGCTATTACATGGAGCAGGTAGGGGTTAGGCATCTTGCTCAAGGATGCTTACAGGTAGGCCAACTCTGGGACTAGAACGCAAGACCTTCCAGCTGGGGGTTCAACACCCAGACCACAAGACTATGCTGCCCCCTATCCTAGCCCCAATCTTAACCTGTTCTGTTTACATACGGTAAACACCTATGGTACTGTGTGGGTCATTACCTAGGCTTAATTTTGTCACATTTCTGTCAGACACCGCCCCTCTCCGCTCGTGCAAACACTCAGGTCTCGTGTCAACTAGTTCCTACTAATGTAGTAACATGTAGAGTGGTAGACTCCATATGACTCCCTTGTAAGGGCTGTCCACGAGTCTGTCGGTAGTTCTCCCTTTCTGGTGCGATCGCACCTTTGTGTGGCACTTGCAAAACCCTGCGATACAAGTCTGCCACGGTATTTCCTCAGTCAGAGAAACGCATTGAACCTGTGGAACAGTGCAAACATAGTTTCATTTGACATAATTGGCATTGAACCGAATCATCATGCCTTTAAAGTTGCTCAACACCTCTAATCTTCATCTTCAGGCCTAGTACCCGGACTGTGTTATCTAGGAATGTTCACCCCTACTGGATGCTGTGGTTACACCTGTAAATGAAATATGTTTTTTATAGAAGCTAGCCATCAAGCCTGAAGGCACAAAATGTACACCAACACACAAATACACAATGGGAACTGGTTATTACATACAAGTAATGACCTAAGCTGCATGATTTTATGACACAAAAACAACACTTCTCATAAACACACAGTTGCCCCACCCTAAAAGGCGTGACAAATCTGACATTGTAGAGTCAGCCAGATGTCAATCAATTGGGCTCTACACGGCTGCCAACACAGACTATTTTTAATGCATTTTAGGTTCACATTCGTCAACAAATTCCACGCATTGTACTTTTTGTTTTACTCAGTTATGACAACAATTATATTTATTTTAATTATGAGACATGTATCCTACACGAGACATATACACTCACCGGCCACTTCATTAGGTACACCTTTTCAACTGCTCCTTAACACAAATATCTCAATCGGCCAATCACGTGGCAGCAACTCAATGCATTTAGGCATGGTCAAGACGATCTGCTAAAGTTCAAACCAAGGGGAAGAAAGGTGATTTAAGTGACTTTGAACGTGGCATTGGTGGTGCCACACGGGCTGGTTTGAGTATTTCAGAAAGTGCTGATCTACTGGGATTTCCCCGCACATCCATCTCTAGGGTTTACAAAGACGAAGAGAAACTATCCAGTGAGCGGCAGTTCTATGGGCAAGGAAGCCTTGTTGATGGCAGAGGTCAGAGGAGAATGGCCAGACTGGTTTGAGCTGATAGAAAGGCAACAGTAACTCAAATAACCACACGTTACAACCAAGGTGTGCAGAAGAGGATCTCTGAACGCACAACGCGTCGTACCTTGAAGCAGGTGGGCTACAGCAGCAGAGGACAACACCACGTCCAATCCTGTCAGCTAAGAACAGGAAACTGAGGCTACAATTTGCACGGGCCCACCCAAATTGGACAACAGAAGAAGGGAAAACGTTGCCTGGTCTGATGAAGTCTAGATTTCTGCTGCGACATTCAGATGGTAGGGTCAGATTTTGGTGTAAACAACATAACAGCATGGCTCCATCCTGCCTTATCAACAGTTCCGGCTGGTGGTGTAATGGTGTGGGGGATATCTTCTTAGCCCCTTAGTACCAACTGAGCATCGTTTAAACGCCACAGCCTACCTGAGTATTGTTGCTGATCATGTCCATCCCTTTATGACCACAGTGTACCCATCTTCTACTGGCTACTTCCAGCAGGATAATGCACCATGTCACAAAGCTCCCATCATCTCTGGTTTCTTGAACATGACAATGAGTAATGCTTTCACTGTACTCAAATGGCCTCCACAGTCACCAGGTCTCAATCCAGTAGAGCACCTTTGGGGTGTGGTGGAAAGGGAGATTCGCATCATGGATGTGTAGCCGACAAATCTGCAGCATCTGCGTGATGCTATAATGTCAATATGGACCAGAGTTTCCTAGGAATGTTTCCAGCACCTTGCAGAATCTATGCCACGAAGAATTGAGGCAGTTCTGAAGGCAAAAGCGGGTCCAATCAGGTACTAGCAAGGTGTACCTAATGAAGTGGCCGGAGAGGGTACATATTCATTTTATTGAGTGATTGTATCCCCCAGAATACAGAAACCATTTAAGGGTTAAATATAGCCACAATTGTGAGAACTAAAGTGTTGATACGGGCTACTATTTTCAATGGCAAAAACTACAACAAAAATTTAAAAAAAAAATACTAAAACTAACTAATTGTTAATAAGACATAATATATGTAAAAGGTCCAAACTTTAAAACATGCACAATCTCAGCCACCCCAGTTCACTGCCAAGTCCTCGCGGGAGCTATGGGGAGATCTCTATATCTTTACTTGCTGTCCTCCCTGCACCAAACACACAACTGGTTAACTGTGTGTGCTCAGACACTATCCAGGTCTTTAGGCAGATGAACTGAAGCCATTCAGTGTCCCAGGGCCTCACTGCCCCATCATGTGAGAGAATGTATCTCACACACACACACACACACACACACACACACACACACAGGACAAAAGGCTGGGAGCATAAAAGGCAGGCTGAATAGGGAAGAATGTGTCAGCGTTTGCAGGGGTGAGGTCATTCCACCGGACCAGCCAGCAAGAGCAGCGAGAGAGTGTGTGTGTGTGTGTGGAAAGACAGAGAGAGAAAGAGAGAGAGTCCTCATCAGTATCAGTGAATGTGGAGTATTGTCATTTGCCATATCCATCCTTCCCTCCATCTGTCTGTTCTTCCCCTCCATCAGGCAGTCTGGGAATACCGCGATGCCAGACACAGCTCGGGACACAATGGAGAGCAGACTTAGTTTGTGGCTTTCCGGGAACGAATTTCTGACCTTTCCCTGGCTTGACGTGTTGCCGTTTCCAGTGGAAAATCTGATTCTTAGTCCCATTCAACTAACCGATGCAAAAGTGCATCTTTGACTTTGGAGCATCAATTGCCTTGTCAAAAGAAAGTATAATATTGGGAAACTCCTGCATCTCTCCTTCCGTGGGTTCGCGTGTGTGGGTGTGCACGTGTATAGGTGTGTGCGGGATCGGGAATTTGTAGTGCACAGGCGGGCAGTGGGTGAAATAGCCCAGGTAGTTATAATGTTTAAAAAAAAAAAAAAACTCCACTCCGCAGGCAATCCGCAGGCAGCGGAAGCAAAATCTTTTCTGTTATTATGAGAAGTGTAAAAATATTTTGGGTTCATTATGAGACTATGGCGGGACACCATAGTCTAGGTCATTAATGGGAACCACTCAATCTAGCGCCACATTGCAAGTACAAAGAATGAAATAAGCCACCCACACAAAAAATAAAATCACATTATTTAGCTTAAATTTCCAATACAAACCAATAGGATTTTCAACAGGAGAAGCTATATGTTTTGGTGTAGTGCCGTGTTTTAGTACATTTATATTTGATAGGTTTGCCATCAATTAATCATGTCGTCCATGTTAGCTTGGTCATGCGTGCGTATGCAGGCCAATAAATAAAAAAAACACTCCATTCACATGAAAACACACATGGACGTATGGACAAATATATGCATGTACAGTATGAACGTACAGTATTTATGCATGCACTGTATATGCGTTTCCCTCTTTGCTAACTCATCACATGCAAATCACGGCCCAAACTCGGTTTCAACTGCTACTGCACATTCTACCACACAGATACGGATGCACTTAGTACTAGCCGCGTGCACGCACACGCGCACACACACACACACACAACTTAAGATACCCCCATTCATAATTAATGGAACGCATGGCAGCCATATGCTTAAAAAGAACAGAGTAATGTTCACCGTCTAGCAGGCAGCTGCGTGGCGTGTGTGCGTGTGTGCGTGTGCGCGTGTGTGCGTGTGTGTGTGTGCGTGCGTGTCGTAATGGCAAAAGCAGACGTGTGCATTTGGCTAACTCCTCCTCCCGCCCGGTAACCTTGGAGTAGAGGACAGACACGCCACCCTTTGTTTGGCGGGAAACTGAGATGTCATCGCGTTGCATCAGACCCGGACACACACGTACGCCTCGTTGGTAGAGGAAATTGTTCCAAGTCTGTCTTTCCATCTCTCCCCGTCTCAGAATATTGCCACACCCTTCTATAGAATATTCACACCCTTCTGTGAGCATGAAAGCATCATCAGTTCAGCAGCTGGGGAGTTGGAAGGGTCGGGGGGGGGGGGCACGCCGGAGAGGATTACTTACTTCCCCTGTGTACGGTGCGCACACATGGCGGAAAGTATTCCAAAGTCAAGCTCCAATCACCGCGCTTCGAGCTACGCGAGCCTGTCAGAGCACAGATGAAGTGCTCCGAGAGAGAGACATTAAATCGCGTATGCGCGAGTTAACAGCCAATCACTGCTCTCTAATGTGATGTAAGCACGCAACCCCGCCCCTTCTCCATTAGCATCGATCACATCCTGTTGATAGAGGGTGTGGCAGACAGACAGAGAGATAGCGTTTCCCCCCATGCTCAGCTCAATGTCAGCTTCTAATGGGGTGTGTGTGTGTGCATGCATATGGTGCTGTAAGGTAGGGTGAGTTTTCAGTATCTGAAGGTAGGCCATTTTGTGACCAGCAGAATATCTCCACACATCTGTGTATTTGATCTGATCAGTGCTATGATCCCGCCCAATCTCTCTCCGCCCTCTCTTCCCTTTCTCCTCCTACCCACACTCCCACTGGTTTCCTGCTATTATGCAACACGGCCCCACAGTCAGGAAAACACTCCGCTCTCTCCCAGTGTTCAAATAAACAGCTCTCACAGAGAGAGAGAGAGAGAGAGAGAGACGAGAGAGAGAGAGAGAGAGAGAGAGAGACGAGAGAGAGAGAGAGAGAGAGAGAGAGAGAGAGAGAGAATTTATGGATCAGGATTTGGAAGAGACACATCCGTTTTAACATCCTAAATTTAACCATAAAAAAAAGAAATATTCGCAGACAGCATGATGGAACATGGGTCTAAAAATGGGAATCCAAATCCAGTGGAATCGTTGGGGTTTAGATCATTTGGAGAGTAAAAATATATGCCGTCCCTGGTTTCTAGCGTAGAGCATGCTAAAAGCATAACCCCTCCATAAAGAAGGCTATTTGACCCACCCCCACCCTAACAGGTGCAAAAAAGGGAGACATCAATCAATCAGGCTCCGGACACGCCCAGGCAGACCTGCTTCTCCTGTCAGAGGAAAGGTGCTGCCTTTGTTACAATTAGTTCATTTAGCAGACGCTTTTATCCAAAGCGACTCACAATTATTGCACATGGTGCTATTACATGGAGCAGGTAGGGGTTAGGCATCTTGCTCGTGGATGCTTACAGGTAGGCCAACTCTGGGGCTCGAACCTATGACCTTCCAACACCCAGACCAATAGACTGTCCTGCTCCCCTTATATTGTTGGCCAATCAAAACTGTTCATTTACATGACGCCCGCTCCTACGAGCCCCCTCTCCTGAAAATTTGAAGAGTTTCATATTGGTGAAGTGAATGAAAATTGGACCAATCAAACTGACGAATATCAAAATACACACGCACTCACTAGGCTACACGCGAGCCTGTAGCCTACTGTACCATTGGGCCGGTTGCACACGAGCATTTTCTAAGCTTTTTCTCTGCGGATTGCCCCCCCCGCATTCATCGACATTGTCTACGTAATGTTCTCGTGATTTACGTTGCGCTGCATTGACCGTGCAATATTAACATAATATTATGCATGTTTTAGGACAGTTCTTAATATTCAGGAGAGCAACAAGTTATACCAATACAATGTTTGACAACAGTCAGATCGATCAAATAGTGAGACAAGTGGACGTGGGTAAAAAAAAACAAATTTTAAATGATCATTTGTAGTGTATTTCTGCTCTAAAGGGGTTAGGACGCACGGTTTATGCACGGCACGCCACTGGTTTGAATGTTTCTACTTCGCTGTCTTCTGGCTACTTCCATGGGCTTAACCAAACCTGTATCTTATCCTAACCTTAACCTAGCTGAACCACACTCTTACGCCTAACCTAACCAGATAAGCAGTTTAATGCCTAAACTTACCTTGGAAATAAATAAAAAAAGAAATTAGCAGCATTTTACAAAACAGCAAACCATTGTACTACACGCTAGCTGACCACAGGGAATATCTACAGGTTACACGGGCTATTCCACAGTCAACAACACAATTATTCTCCAAATTAATATCTGAATGGCCACAGTGTTTGTTTCTGTGGCCGACAGATGGGCTCATCGCCTGCCCAGACGAAATTTGGAAGAGGAATAAGACAGAAAAAGACTCGTTTACCACGGCAGCAACAAATTGCGGATTCTCAAATTGAAGGTATGGAAACACTAATGCTGCAGCCGAGTACGCAGTATGGACTAACGTACTTTAAGAACCTAATACCCAACCGTTACTGTAGTACTAATTCAACACAATACAGTATAATACAACACCTGTAAACATTACCGAGTGTGAACTGCGCGTCAGTGTCAAGTATACAACATGATGGCGACTTTAAAGCAAGAATATGGGTCCGAGTTTGTTGAGAGAGAGTCTATTTTAAAACAGTCAGGACGAATTGTCTGCAAAACATTAATAATCGTTTAACAGCTCAGTGAATGACATCATCGCACAGTGCCTGCCAATCAGACAAGTGGATGGGCGGGGAGGTCTGAAAAAGCCATCTGGTGGAAGAAACTGTTTTATTAGCACGGGTGTAGCTTTTTACGTGGGTGTCTGTTCAGTTAACCCAAGCGCGCACACACACACACACACACACACACACACACACACAGGTCGGACATTTTGTGGTTAGCATATGAGAGGGGGAGTTGGGCTAACAGAAACAAATGCATGTGAGAGCACAGAAGAGAGACTTGATAGGAGGAGAAGCAGAATAATGGCAGGAGTCCGCTGAGAATGGATAACCTCCTTTTTAGCCATGAAACGCGAACACACACACACACACACACACACACAGTTAACAGAGCGGAGCTATAGACAGAACGGCACACAAAATAAACAGACAGAGCACAACAGACCTCCAGAGAGGAGGCAGGATGTGAGGTAATGAGACAGGAAGTCCAAAACACTGTGAGACAAAGAGCCATTAGGAATCTTTATCAAATAATTAATAAGCTCTACTCTACTTCCTTGGGGAGACATGTGACATGTTTAAAGGGTTATTACCCAGCATGCCTTTCCACACATATTGAGACGTAAGAGCCATGGATGGATGAGTGAGTGAGTGAGTGAGTGAGTGAGGGGGGGATACAGGTGGAATGGTCGGAATGAGAGACACCGAGAAGGAAGGAGAGAAGGAGGGAGAGAGAGAGAGAGAGCAAGGACTTCAAGAGGAGGAGGGGTCAAGAGGACCCTTCAGAGGTCACACTTGTCTGACCGATCTGTCCCGTCGTTCTGAGGAGATGAGGAAAGAAGACAGTAGGAATGCAGGAATGCATTTAGCCTGGCTGTAACTTCAGTTACTAGAAGAGTATAGTGTAACATAGCGGCCCCTCTGGCCATGAGACGCAACTGCATATCATATTTTAACTTTCAGCAGACGTACCTTTTTAGCTTTTCTGCTGCAATTGCAGAAATTAATTTAATCTTACGTAAATATGATGCAACATAAATAATTCCTTTCTTTTATTTGGTAAAAAATGCCATGGTACAGTCCCATGGCTGAACCGTGGAGGGAAAATAAGACACGGGTCATTTCTGGTCCACTGTAATATGTAACCCAGCTGTGTGTGTGTGTGTGTGTGTGTGTGTGTGTGTGTGTGTGTGTGTGTGTGTGTAGCAGAGGGAGTACACACAGATGG
>JAOEHI010049845.1:0-20142 GCA_025447815.1 Percopsis transmontana | reverse complement strand
TATATAAATAAATAAGAGCTGTTAAAATCCCAAATTAACAACTGCACATTCCATTAAATAAAATAAATAAGGTTCTGCACGATTCATTTGGATGATTTCTCTCATTTGTAACGCTTGTGAGCATGTACAATATTCATTCTTTCAGCAGAAAGAAAAATGAGTAGTGAAAGATGCTCGAGACAAAGAAACTGATAAAGACATGCGCGCGCGCACAAAAACACACGCGCATCAAGGACATTTCCAAAACCACCATTATTCTACTTTAGCCACTAAGCAGTTGCACTGCAACAGCTGTAACAGGCTTTCACCTGCCTGTCTCAATGTATTTCTGTAACACTAATGTAACAACTTGTTGACTGATTGCAGTGATTTTATAAACTGCAATAGCTCCACTGGGATGGCAGAGGGTGACCCCTGGTTAAGGCCATGATGCAAGCTGTTACATTGTCCCCGTAAACAAGAGCTGCCTAGCTAGAACGCTGCTGTGATTCCGTCCTCACCAGAAAGATAATAGAGCCATACTGACAGCCTCCTCTGACGGGATAATCTTCTGTAGGGGCCATCGCTCTGCATTAGGCACAGAGGAAGAGCACAGCCAGGTACTTTCCAGGGAAACAGCCAAATATAGCTCCTTTTCCAGTAAGACAAACACAAAGCACAACAGGGGAAAAGGCTCATTTTCAGCCCCTCGTAGTGACCAACCACACACAGTTAGTGAGCGGTTGTGCTGCTCAGAAGTAGTGCCATTTAAAAAAAAGGAAGGCCTCCATGTTGTGGTGTTGAGATACACAGGCTGTGCTCGGAGCTAAGCACGATGCTGTCAGAAACGCCAATATGAAGTGTGACGCTGCCCCCCTACCACCGCTCCAGGATGTAGCGCTAGCCTAAACATCACTATTTGTCACTACCACCAGCCTTGGGTCAGTGCCCGAGGAACGCAACAGGATGCACCTGTAACAGTCAACTGACCCCTCGCGGCTGCACGCCGGTTGATTTACTCTGACAATGAACCGCAAATAGCTCATAATAATGACACTGATAATCAATACATAAAGTTAAAAACATTATACATTATTTACCTTTAACCCAGCCCAATCTGGGTACGTACGATGGAAACCTAAAACAATGCGAACAGGCCTAAAACACAATACACTAACTCAAAAAAGGTATATAATAAAACTGAAAGCAGAGAGCTGTACAATGCTCAGTGTCTGAGGTCGAATCAATTTACTCCTTACCCAGACAACCATAGAACCAATTGCTGGCTGTCTCTATACCTGGCTGCAATATCGCACTATCTCAAGTGATTTAGACAGGCAGCGCTAGACAGTGGAGAGACTTTTAACAGCACCAGAGCACAACTCTCTCCTGACAGCCTGCTTTCTCTCAGGCACAGCAACCCTACAGGGACGAGATCAATCTTAGGAGGTGAACTGAATACAGGATGGAGACGAAAAGAGAAGACGAGGGGAAGAGAAGGAGGGGCAGCAAGATTGGAGCAACACATGTTCCCTTGGCAAAGAACAGACAGTTTGCCACCCTGTAAATCTAAGATGAGGTCGGAAATGCAAGCGTCTAAATCAATCCTGTTGGCTGTTAAGCGGGGAGCACTTTCCATATATTGCATTCCTCGACTGGTCTAGCTCACAGCATCAACAGCCAGGCTAAAATAATGTCAATGTCAATGTCAAGTGTTTGGCAGTTTTACAGAGAGCATGTTGAAATACTAAACCCCCTGAAGGTACTATTGCTATGCAATGTTACTCTAACATGTAATAGAACTACAGTATAACATGACTCTGGGTCGACCGGTGTAAGACAAATGTTCAAATGTTAGAGAAGTAGATAGTGTGTTGTCAACTGTATAGCAAAGCTATACGTTTATTATCTTTTTCTGTATGGAGGCAAACAAAAAAAGAAGCCCACCGAAGGGAGGGGGGGAGGAAACAGAGAGGAAAAGGAAATAGAGACTTGAGGCTAGGGGAGAGAGACTGAAATTGAAACAGCACAGATGCTCTGGGACAGGCATCTGGGGAAGACACCATTTTGCGGCTATAAAAAGGGAGAGAATAAGTGAGCCAACTCCTAAAATATGGGACCGTCATTTTGTGGTGTGTGTGTGTGTGTGTTACTCTTGGGCATACTCTAACAGTGGTGGGGGTCAGCAACAGCCATTTTCAGATGCCCACAACAACACCTGCTTATACCTGTCTACGCCTGTTGACAGTTAAGAGTCAGTCATGCACACCCCCAGTATCGGCACACCACTGGAGTTGGACCTCTCCCCTTTCTGATATTAAAAGATACAATTACAGGGATATTAATGGACATGTGACCCCCAAAACAGAGGCAGCTCTCTGCAGAAAGGCAGGGCGGTTTGTTAGATTGTACTCACTCAAACACAAAGTAACAAACGCGTCCGAAGCACTCCAATACGTGCAGCTTACGGGAAAGCACAATACCTAGCGAGATCAAAATAAACAGAATTTGCATGTGCAAATTCACAAGGAAGTTCGTCGCCATCCTTTCCTGTAGACACTCCAGTCAGACGCTGGAACTTCACTCGCAGTAGGTTATCATCAGTCTTAAATGTTGAGAAAAGAGCCATTAAGCCATTAGCATATGCTTTAAAATAAAACGCTGCAGCCAAGCAAGCTGCTAGGGAATCACTTTCAGGAGGAGGTGAGGCTGCCCCCCGAGGTTCAAAGAAAGGTTAGGAGAAGAGAACATTCAGAGGACATCTGGGACACACTGTAACTGAACAGGTAAACAGGGGAAGGGTGGAGACGGGGGCAGGGGAACGGAGACCGTCTGTGCCTCAGTCATATAATACCCACACCACAGAGGGCACTGCTAAACGGCCGACACCCCAGCCAATTTCCTGTGGTTATTAAAAAAAAATAAAAATCATAAATAAATCACACTAAAACTAGGTGCTGGCCTTGATCTGGACCACTGCTTCACTGCCACTGGTTTCACCCAACTAAAGGAGGAAAGCCACTCACATACTGACACTGATAGGGGAGGCATTACACGACATAAACATAGGCACATAAAAATGCTAGGGTTTGTGGTTTTATGTGCTTGATAGAGGAGTAAACTGTACTGATGAAGTCTTTATACTGCAAATCATTTGACCAATCTGCTGTCGACTTTGGATCCATTTTTGTTGTGAATAAGGCAAAGCATCTCTAGTTCTCTCAATTAGGAATTAGGAAAAGCAGTGTTTGGGATATAAAGCTAACATGGCAAAATGCGCAATAAAGAAACAGTCTCTCCTATTAGTAAAAAAGTGTGCGTTTATACACACACAGCAACATTACATTGACAAGAATTAATTCTCGTCAATTCTGGCTCATTCAACTCACTGTATCCTTGCTTGAGAAGTGCATTTGAACACCTACCCTTAAGTTGGTCGACCACCACACTTTGCCCCACTCTCTCATTCACGCGTCCATCTTCTCTCAGGTAGCGGTCATCTAGGAAGTTAGCGGTGGCCTCCGACAGGTGGACCTTCCCGGCCACACCCAGCTGTTCCATCAGGTTGGCCAGGTTGACGTCGTTGGACCAGACGTCGAACTTGAAGCGCTTCATTCCCAGGATACCGCACAGTACCGTGCCCGTATGGACGCCCACGCGCATGTTGACCATCTCCCTCTTCTCCTGGCAGAACTGTTCAATGGCCTGGATCATGCCGAGGCCCATCTCCACGCAGCAGTAGGCGTGGTCCGGCCTGGGCTCAGGACAGCCCGCCACGCAGTAGTAACAGTCCCCCAGAGTGCTGATCTTCTCGCAGCAGGTCAGCTCACAGAGCCGGTCGAAGCGTCCGAACAGGTCATTCAGGAGTCCGACCAGGGCGTGGGCCGACTTGTTGGCGGACATCTTGGTGAAGCCGACGATGTCTGCAAAGAGGATGCTGACGGGGTCCATGCGCTTCATGTTGAAAGGCCTGAAGATGATCTGGCCTCGGGGGAGGGAGGTCTTCTTGCGCTTGTTGCTCTTGGGGCTGGAGATGGCCGCCGCAGCGCCGCTGCTGGAGTAGCGCTTGACTGAACTGACGCCGAGCTCCTCGTCCCCCTGCTTCATCAGCTCGTCTGCCACTATCCTGGGCATGACCGAGTGGATCATTCTCTCCTTCAGGGCCTTCTCCACCTCCAGGTCTTTGCCGTGCATGATGGCTTGGCCCACCTTCAGGAAGGTGCTGCGTGACCGCACTTCGGACATGATGAACAAATGCATGCCGACGGCGTGAGCACACAGGTGGAGCAGGGCCTTGGCTGGGCCCAGCCACTTGAGAGTGTCCCAGTCCGACTCCGATGCCGAGCTCCAGTCACCCCCGGCCTGGATTAGGTGCAGCCAAGCCAGGCCCTCAAAACAGACGGAGTACAGGAGCCCCAGCAGGACAGAGGCGTAGAGGCGAACATGGAGGACGCTGTACAGCAGCAGGAGAACCTCGATACAGAGGGAGAACGTCCCGACTGGGGAAAGGCAGGGGGCCAATGATCTTACAGCTTTTCTGTCGGAAATGTTGTACATAGGCTCCGTGCTGCTGAAGTTTTCTGCATCAAACTCAGGAGGGAGCGACTCCGAGTCCTTGAATCCCGATGTCTGGATCTGTGGCGCTAGTGTCAGGCTAAAGGTCACAAGGATAAGCAGCAGAGACACTTGGTTGTAGAAGCGCGAGTACAGCTTCGTGAAGGTTAGGAGGAAGAGGAGAACACAGAAGAGGAGGAAGGCAGCGATGGGGAGGAGGAAGAATGTCCCATCACAGCGTAACGGTTTGGCTATAAAGTATAATCCCCAGAGGAGGCCTGCCGCTGCCAGGTAGAAGAGCACGTAGCGGAACCTCCGCTGGGTCTGCGGGAAACACCTCTCTCTGCACGCTTCCTCCAGGATGGACGAGTCGAATTTGGGGTCCCAGAAATGCCCGGCGGATCTCTCAAACAGCTGAGGCATCTTCCTCTGGGAGCGCAGGCTCTTGACCACTGGCCTCCGCAATCCAGACTCTCCAGAACTACAGCTGGAGGAGATGCTGTATTTGCAGTGCTTGGACCCTCCCATGAAACCTCCCCCGATTGAACCCAACGGCCCGGTGCTGTGCTTGTGCTTGACGCTGCTGCTGATCCTCACCGACACGGCCCCTTCTCCGCTGGAGTCACAGCTCACCTCGGTGTTTTGAGGCAGCAGTTGCTGATGCTGGGGGGACGCCATGGTTCTTTCTATAACTAAATTAAACCACGCTGAAGAAATTAACTGTTATTCTAATGGCAAGGCGGATAAAGTAAGGCAACGCATGCAACCACAGTGTAGGCGTACCTACACTGCGAGTACGATTTTTAAAACAAAAGCTCTGACTGAGCTGAGAAGCAGAAAAAAAAACTACTTGGTTCTCCTATGTAAGTTGTGTAGAAATATTACCAGAGCTCTTACGGTTTTCAGTAGTTGTCATTATTCCCCCTTGTGACGTCAATCCCTGCATTCCTCTACCTTCCAGCCTGTTTTGACGCACTTTAGTCTTCACGATTCTTCCCCCTTCTGCCTCTTCTGTTGCAGGCTAAGTCCAAAAACGCACTTTGATTCACTTATTGGAAAAACATTTGGGAGATTGGAGTCAGATTACTTACTGACTGGAATAGGGCTATTCTGACAAAAAGGGTGAAAGAAGGTAAAAAATTGATTTATTAGTGTAGTAGTTTCAAATCCGGTTAGAAATATCGTCAATTATCTGAAAATCCTATTGCCAAGGTTTTCTGGCTTGATTAGAGCGTGTCCAGGATGCAAGGGTTTATTTGAACTCCAGTCCGTTGAGAATTAATCCTTCCTGAACTTCAGACTTTTATTACAGACGTACCAGAATTTCATCCTTCGTGGTTTTCAAAGATAAACATGATCCGCGTAAAAACTACACCTATGGAGCTGTCGCTTGGCACACGGTAAAGGAGGTAAGCTTTAAACGTTAAGGCGAAAAACAACTCCGGTAAACCGGAACGAAGACAGTGTCAACACAACCGGTTAATGCACATGTTTCTTGCTACAGGCCTAATCAGAAATATTCGGCTTGATGGAGCCCCGTCCTTTCCTGAGTTGCTACTCCGGAACCTCCATCAATGTCTCCAAACGGAGGGGATCCGCGCCCACATACGTCCATATCCTATCCGGAGAGAATTCCACGAGATGCTTGCGCAAAAAGCCACAAAAAAAATCCTCAGTTCCGTAGCCTATACGATCTCAACTGTCAAATTACACGTGTGTAAACACACACTGACAATCTATTAGCCAACTGAATCGATATTGCTTTGGTATCCGCGATCACACATACACACAATACTATAGGCTACCACGTAATTGATTTTAATTATGCTTACAGAAAATTCCCCGTTTCGTTTGAAGTTTTATGTTGCATGTTTATGTTTGCATGTTCAATCAGTTTATGGTTTTGCGAAAAAATATCGATTGTGATCTTTTTACTTCTATTCGTACAGAGACAAGGCACATTTCAGTTTTTTTAACTTAAGTTAATTACATTGCTTCCAAAGCTCATAGGAAAGTTTTCGTAAACCAGAAGTCAATTTCTCTCATTAAATGGCAGAGGGTGAACGCGTGGAGGCTAATTAAAGCTCGTTGCTTTCAAAACACTGTCCCCTTGGGTAGGCTACCGTTCCCGAAGAACAAAAAATCGAGTTGTCTTTATCCAATGACTTGAATTAAATCGCATAGGGCGGGCTTTGCTGACTGGTGATAATTCCCTTTAATTCAAACCCGATTTCTTAGATTGAACGGTCTAGTCTAGTCCCATATTCCACTTCTGGTCCAATTGATGTCTTTGTCTGTCTGATTGTCTTTTATTCCCGTTATCTGAGCAGTTATTGTCCGCGGGCACCGTCGACAACATCTATCCAGGCACAGTTGAGAACGCAGTCGCCTTTACCACCATCTTATGAGCGTTGTCAAAATTCACGATCCACCCTCATGAGTCTAGCATGTGTGGCAGA
Source organism: Percopsis transmontana (assembly GCA_025447815.1). NCBI lineage: Eukaryota > Metazoa > Chordata > Actinopteri > Percopsiformes > Percopsidae > Percopsis > Percopsis transmontana. Next base: position 13,150 of record JAOEHI010049845.1, on the reverse strand, counting down.
GAAAGGAAGGCTTGACTGTTGAGTAGGGGAACTGTGAACATACGTGCACGCACTTGGGGAAAAAGGAAACACTGGAGGGTGGCGAGCACGTAAGTTTTTAGAGAAGGGTGGGGGCGGGGCGTGTTCTTTCTTCACTAACCGCAGTGAGCGCGTCTGAGCGCACCCCACCTCCAATTTGCCCTCATGCAAAAACGTTGGCGCGCCTCTACCTTCTCCACCATAGGACCGTTTAAAATAGGCCCTGTATTACTATTCATAGCTGTTTTGTGCTTACGTTTGACGGTAGTGATTTAATGCGTAAAACAGGGCGGCGGACCACCTTGGGGAAAACAGTCCATAGCTGCCCCATTCAGGTTTAAACAAACCCTTGTAAAAACAAGTGTCAACGAGCCATTGCACAAGACCACATATTTTACTAAACCTGTTTTTATTCTGTCATGTTTTATTTTTGATTTAAAAGGGACAGTAAATCGACACCCTACCCCTGCGCCAGGGATTCCCAACTGAACTGAACTAGGAGTAGCCATTATTAGGGGCCCCCTCAAACTGTATTCGAAATTATGTATTTATTTAAAATAAATAAAAATTTAAAAAGCCAAAGTGTGTTTTCAGCCAATACCTGGATGAAACTACTTTTCATAAATTAATCTAGCACCCCCCATCATTTAATATAATGTTCTCCAAAGGTTTCAATGAAATGTCAGGAGGATTTAATTGAAGTAGCACGGCATGGGTCTATATCTTAGAGACCCATGCCGTGTTTTTTTTTATGAAATATTATATTATTTATAGAATATTAAGTGCCTTGAATCTAAACCAATTAGCAGATTCAGTAGTTTGGTTATTTCAATTATTTGATTTTATCTCACTTTCCATGGTATAATTATGATATTTTATTTTGCAATTTAACCTATTTGGCCAGTTAGTGATAATACAAAACACTGAAAAGGGGATAAGAAATATTGTGTCCATACAGACACTTTCCTCTGGTCTAAGTTTAAGTAAATGGATCTACTACCAAACCCAATGCCCCTTCCTAACACACTCACTCTGAGACGCACGCACACACACACACACACACACACACACACCAAATACTCATACCCCTCCCCACAACCAGTCACGACAAACTGTTGGTGCAATGCAGCTGTAGGCTATGAACTGTATACAAACCACAAAAAGTTCACCTTTAGCCTACCCAGAGTCTTAACTGTACCAAGATTATGCTTACAGAGAGAACTGGAACATATATGAAAGTTTTTAGGCAAACAGCAAAGGAAAGAGAAAGAGAAAGAACAAGAGAAAACAAAAATATATATATAGTAAAGTCAGCTCCCCACTGTATAAAACAGGGGTTTTACATGTCTTCATCTATTCTTTGTAAAGGCTGCATTAAGCAAATAATGTCAATAATAACCACAGTGTATCACTATACTCAGTGAATTGAATTCTTTATTCTTAATGATCAAGCTTTCAAAATTGGGCTAAAATTAAGTTTAAAATGTACACCAAAAAAGGAAACGATTGAACAACTATTTCAGGACACACATCCATTCCAGAATTACTTTACAGGCCAAATGAGGTGAATAATATTGACATATCCCAAAAGCACAACCACACAGTTACATTACACCTGGGTAGGTAGCCTTAAAAAGGTATGGATATTAGCGCCACGGATATTAACGGTAGTCTGTAAACCCTTTTATACAGCACGATCTAGTGGACATTCACTGTAACTGCAGTGCAAATGTATGCCTTAAGGAGCACACAAACCCAGGTTTATACAGTAAATGAGTGCCTCTTACGAAATGTGATTTATGAAATCGAATTTTATTTGTGGATTTGTTCCTTTCTTGTGAAATAGGCCCTTAACTTGGTATTGGATAATCAGGAAAAAAAAATGTCCCTTTTAGTTTAGTTAGGGAGGCAGAGAGAATGGGGAGTGCATACTGTACTTCTAATTGAATTAGCCACGCACTTTTGGGATGCCATAATAAACAATGGCTTCCTGTTGACAGAGGCCTTCACATGCAATCACATGTGAAGTTCATGTGTTTTTTCTGTAAGTTCATACATTGTATTCTGTTGGTTTCCCTAATGCTATGGGGAAAGTCGTTGAGGTAGGCCTTCATATATGTCTGAATGCCTATCCAAGCCTTTTCTATAACTACATGCCCAGTGTCAGAAGTCAGTGTTTCAGGGTAGGGCATGCTTTCTTCCTCAGAGGTCAGGGGTCAGTTCATGAGTGCTCCAGTTTGACTTTCCCTCTCAAACATTACCGGTCCCGCTCTATTCCCGTTCTAACACGGAATCTGGACACTGGAATTACTTTAATTACAGTTCATCCATATCTTGCAATGATCATTTCTGAAACAATACAGTGATTGTTTAAGATACACAGTGGTCTATTTCAGCCTTTAGAAAGGTTACTTACATACAATGGAAAATAGTTGTCTAACCTGCAGAACAAATTGATAAATAACACTAATAATTCACACACATCTTTCATTTTAGTACTACTACATAATGGAAATTTGCACCATTGCTTGTGTAACATTTATCACTTATATGGTCATTCAGCTAAAAAGCTGAAAAGCTTATCATAAGAAGGAAAAATAATGCATAATACAGTAGTGAAATATTGCCAAGAACTGGAAACTGTATAGACAACAACAGTAAGAATAGTTAAGAAAAAAAGCAGGTGTCCCACACCCTCCCGCTTGTGAAGACTATGACCCTTGAACCCTGACCTCTGCTCCCATCACAGTGCTCACTTCAAAGGCTGTCAACAACCGAGAGCGATAAGTATATAAAACAAAAGAGAAAAAATTCTTATTTATTAATGGCACCGTTTTTTGAAAGTCGTCAGTAAGAAAACCTTTAAGATTATGTTAGAAGGGAAGAACATGCACTTTTCATCTGCTAAAATAAAATGTGACAGCTAACATGCAACATTAGTGTTATCTAGACAAGAGTCGAATGCAGAGGCTTGGCTTGTTTACTCAAACCCAAACGTGTTGGACTAGCACCCGACAATAACGCTATATCAAAATCGTATAAAGCACATGGAATTCACTTGCTGAAATGTAATTTTCAAGATCAATTTTCAAAACACGCCGGCAACTACTGTTTCCAATTTCCCATTTTATTCACATACAAGGGAGCTGGATAGCAACTGTTTTCAGTCTCAAGGGTTCATCATCTTTTATTTATTTCATTTCGCTTTTTTTTTCTCCATTAGTTACCTTTCCTGACATGGATATTTTCCCTGCCACCAGATTCCCTGACCAGTCCATTTTGGTTGCACGAGAGAAGAGGGCATGCATTTTTAACCTAACTCATCAGTGATATCTGTTCAACACTAATCCCTCGGCTGCCTCATCATTCATAGAACCCCTCCCTCCCTCCGTCTACCTCAGCCCCTTATCCTCATGAGAAACAAACAAACAAACGAACACGCTATTATCGCATCTCCGCTATTTTCTCAACAATAAAGGCTTTCTTTAAAAAAACAAAAAAGCAGGGTTGGTTGACACCAGTCCTCTTTTTCTTTCACTTAATTTTTCCTTTCTTTGTCACCTCCCCCAACACACCCCCTCCACCCCCTCTCTCTTGTAATTTATTTCAAATCAGTTTTTCCGGTATCGATTCTTGGGCTTCTCGCCGCAGCCAGTCGCCTCGCAGGAGGACAGGCCGGGCTGCTTGCCGGAGTTGATGCTGCTCAGGAGGGCGGGGAGCTCGTTGGTGATCGCCCTCTCAATCTTATCCAGGAGGCAACTCCCCATGTAGGAGCATTGCGAGGATAGCGGCTTGAAGTTGGTGACCGGATTGATGCCGAAGAAGTCACGGTAGGCATCGCGATTGGGCAGGTCGAATTTGCTGACGTTGGTCTTGGCCAAGATGGATTTGAAGATGTAGAACTTGTCCGGGTCGTCCAAAATCTCCTGGAAGACGAGCTCGGGGTCGCTGAAGAAGCTCATCTTCTCTTTGAAGGTCTGGACGTAGCGGTCGACCAGCAGGCCGTGGATGCGCACGCGGATGCCGTGTTGGCGGATGAAGGCAATCTTGTTCTCCAGGCGGTTTTCGATGACCTGGTTGAGGTCTTCCAAGAGGGAGATCTCCTCGCGCTTGAAGAGTTCGCGGCTGGTGTCAGGGGCATAGTCGTACGGCCAGAAGGAGCTCACATAGACGCGGGGCGGCTCCGTCACGTTGATGAGTGGGGCCAGGCTCCAGAACAGGGCCCCGTAGACCCTCATCAAGTCCTGGGTGACCAGGTTGTCGGCCTTGTTGAGGATAATGCGAATCTGGGACTCACGGCCCTTCAGCTGCCGGAAAAGCATCTCCAGCTCCAGCCCCACGTCCAGCTTGGTGGGGTCAAACACAACGAAGATCAGGTCAGCACGGTCAATGAACCACTGGCAAACATCGTTGAAAGGGTAGCCTGGGTCGGGAAAAAGAACATCAGACTTGCATTAGACTTGCAAGCCGTAATCTGTAAATAAACATCAAGTTAAATTCCCCAATTTTGCAAGCACCCCACTATCCCCAAACTTTGCAATAGTTCGCAATAACTGCATTAGCTCTGTTTATATGGGGGAGGGGTAGAGAACAGTGTGTGCCTATAACGCTGTAGGGTGAGAAGTAGAGCATTTAGGTGCGAGTTTCAAACCGTCCCTGGTTTCAACCACCAATTCTGGATACAAATTGAAGAGTGTTCCTTTAATAATGGGCAGATGTTTGCTCGTCCTTGTGCTACCTCTCTCCTGCTGCTTGCGGTTCTCGATGATTCCGGGCGTGTCCACGAAGGTGACGCGCTCCAGCAGCTTGTGGGGCATCTCGATACCGATCAGCTTCTCCAGGAAGTTCTGACCAAACTTCTCCAGAGGGGAGAAGGAGCGTGAGCTGTCCGCCGCCATTACGATGCCCTCCACAGAGCGAACCTTCTCTCCATGCATGATCACCGTGAACTCAGAGGTGGTAGGCTCAGCACCTGAGGAACAGGCCAGAGGTCAAGAAAGAGGTTAGCAATAGTATATATAAAGACGGAGACAAACACGGTGTCATGGTGTCAAAAAGAGAAGACAGAGAAGAGCAACCGGTTTTGATTGAGTAGACTGGCAAAAAAGGAAAATATCTTTAGACTAGGTGACATGAATACTACAAACTACACTGGGAACAATGTAAAAACAAGCCATGTGAGATGCTTTGCATGAACCTACCTGTGTAGAGCTGGTAGGGGTTGTCCCGCAAGCCCAGGAGGTAATTGATCATGGACGACTTGCCTACACTCCAAGGTCCCAGGAACAGCACCATGGGCTTGGAGGTAATCTCTCCATCTGTAGGGAAACAATAAAGTGATACAGTTGAAACTGCAATTCAATTCCAAAGAGAAATGTAGAATCCCATGGCTGGTTTTTGACACTTTGGGTAATTATCTCTGCTTTTTAATACCACAATCATATTTTTAATGCCAGCACTAAAATACCCTGGTACAATGGTGTGAAAGCGTTGTTAAGTGTTATGCAGAGCTGTTGACAAAACAGGGCCAATTTGTACAACGGTTTCCATTTTAATTTGCATTGAATAAAAACACATGTAAGGTAGATGAACAATCCCTTTAAAATGTCTCCACAGAAAGTCAATGAACCACATCGGCACAACAAACAAAGAAATTTATATACTAATAGATATACTAGACGACTAACAAACAAATAAAATAAAAAATGTCTTCAGCTTTGCTCATGCTGACTCAGGCTTTCATATATTCACTTGAAGCGAAACAAATATCTCCAAGCGCTGCAGCCATGTCCTGAACACAGAAAGCTGGCATCAATGCATTAACATAATGTGTATTCAAATGAGAAGCGGTCAAAGCGTTTTGCAAGCAGTGTTGAATAGGAGGCTGACGTATGTGTCACTGGAAGTTGTGGGTGGTAGGGCTCAACTTAAAACTGCTGACTTGGTCCAAATACTGTATATCTGATCAAAGATAATAAAAATAAAAGTTTTTTTTTTTTTTTACAGAAATACTTTTTTTATTTATTTACAGCAGGTTGGTTTCTAAAAAAAATAAAAAATACCCCAACCTGAAACTCCAAATCAATCATCTTCATCATCATATTCTACACAGGCCTGCTGCATCACACTGTACACACACTCAGCAATGACTTAGTTTGATCTTAATTAGTGACTTTGCTGCCCTGTACTGAGGTTACCTAGGCTACCTGCCCTTGAATTAGACTCAAAGCTGTATGAGTGGGAATGATTATGAGAACAGAAGAAGAAGTAGTGATAATACTTTTGACTGGCAACCACAACCTAGCTGGTCCTTTCTGGTGACCCGAACAACTGGGATCGCCGGGGTGTCTGATGGAAAATGAAGGGGCTAGGACTAGGAGAATGGGGGCGGGGAGGGAGGGGGCTCAGCACTTCAAGGCAGTGCCATGCACAGGAAAGCCCTGTGTCAAACCCACCTGCTCCAGAGTCCCCCAGGTTTCGTCCAGGGTAGGCTGTTAGGTGGTGAGGGTCGGAGGAGGTGGGGGGTAGGAGAAGTAAAAGGAATTGGAGGTTAAAGAAAGAGAGGTGAGCTCGGTGAGGGTCAAAGGTTTCTAGGAGCAACAATGTGCATGAAAGGGCAGGAGGCTGGAATCTAATCCCATTTGAATTTAACAGTCAAACAAGTAGCATGCAGACCAGGCCTGTAAAGCCACAAGAGGGCAAGCTTTGTTATAGGAAGTTTGTTTGTTTTCTCTGTTAAGTTAAGTTAATTAATGAAAAGGGAAGAAAATATATCAACAAAGTCAAATTTATACTGGACCTATTTTTCAGGACCAAGATTGCCTTACCTTTAAAATACTGCCAACACACTTTTTAGGACATGAATCTGAGTTTCTTTTTTACTGTACTATTTTAGACACCCTTTGAATAAACAGGGTGTACTCATTCTAACGCAGTACAAAAACCTAGCATTGAGCCCACTGCATACTGTACCTACCATGAGAGTAAACCCCTATACGCCTGCCTACGAGCCCAAGGAATAGGAAAATCTTAATTTGCTGCCTTATGGTGTGGGAAGGCTGATATGTGCAAACGAGTCAAATCAAAACCAATCAACCCAAACAGAAACACACAGTATTAACACTATTAAGATTAACCAGGCTCTCCACTGTACCTGAGATCTCATGCTGCCTCAGCTCATTGTACTTGTAGGCCTGCTCCATGGGCTTGATAGATGTGTGGTAGATCTTGCGTAGCCTCTGTAAAGCCGCTGTGGAACAAGGATAATGGGGTAGAAGGAGAGGTTGGAAAAGGGCAATAGCATAAGATGTAGGCCCAATAGAAGTATGTAGCCTTAGTGACCAGGAAGATTAAAATGCCTGTGAATTAGAATAGACAGATTTCCCGTTCTTGTTACTAATGGAGAGTGTTAGAATGTCGGAACATGTTTCAGCTCATTTGTCATTTCATTCTTTTTATGTGCTGCATAAATCACCAAAATCAGGAAGATGACAGTACTTCAAGGCAAGTGATACATGATGGAATTGCTTCCATATTCATTTTTCTGTATTGGTACTGCCAGTATATTAACTCTCGAAAATTTTTTAATTCAGCTGACATATTAATTACTATGTAGCGTGTAACCCCTTAGCTGGACAGAAGACATCTGTTTGATCCATACACATACACACAAACCACATGCTCACCACACACCCTCCCTCCTACCTGCATAGTCTCCAGACTTGTCCTCAGTGGTCAGTCGGAGTGTCTCCTCAATGTGAGATCTGTCTCTGAGGACGGAGGTAACATCCTCGATTTCTGCAACAAACAAACAAACAAATAAAATAAATAGATATACTCCTACTACTACTATTAATAATGATAAATATTATTGTTATTATAATAAACATCTTTATTTGACAAAAAAAACTCATGAAGGTCTGGACGTAAAAAGTTCATGTGTTTTTTGGAAGTGTAACACTAGTGCTGAGCTTAAACTGTGAAATGCCAAAGGCACTGCAACATTCTCTCTATTATAGCTGTGGTGTTCAAATTCCACCAACTGACATGTGTGTCCTTAGTGCCTAACCGCAATTTACACCAACAAGCAATGTGCCAAGATCCTCTGAAGTACAGAAATGGATGTCCCTAAGTGTCCCCATGTGCCATGGCTTGGTCAAAACTATGCTCTAGTGACAGCTTGATTGTACTGCTCAAGGAAGAATTTACACTGGGGGCAGCGGGTCATCGTAAATGTTTCATACGTTTCAAGGCCAATAATGTTATCATTTCCCAGGGATACATTCATCAAAAACTCAGACACCTCAATATCCTTCCCCACACCTGCGAATTGCGCTGTACCGCAGGAATAATTGGCAAAAATCCTAGTAGGCAGCTTTAAATGGGATGTCAATAACAAGGGTCCGTGATTTGAGCTGTCCCATCTTTCTCAGCTGTTCGGCTCGGCAGAATATTTAGCCTGACATCGAAAATTAAATGGTGCAAAATAACCATGTCCTGCTGCACGTCTATGTCTCTCCATTCATAATAAATAACACAATCTTCTGACTGAAAATGTAGGAAGGATCTACAAAATAAGTTGCCAAGTAGCGAGTGTTTTTTTAGCATCCTTAGCTGTAGAATACTACAAGCTCAGATTCCTGACTGTAAATCTGTCACTAAGATAATGTAAATGAAACCTTTTCATTCTGCCTCAAAAGCATGAGGCTTAAAAATGGGAATAAACGGTCCCACTAGTAGCCATAACCCACTACACGACCTGACTACACTTACTTCAAAATAACATCCAAACTTAGCATGTATTTGCACACTGGTGTCACCATATCTGAGCGTATCATATTGCTTAGGTCACACAGCAGCTGGTACAATCAGGTTCCTAAATTAGAAACTAATCTTTAAATAAACCGAGACATTTGCTCGATGTTGATAAGCTTTTACAAGTACAGAATGACAAGAGGGACTCCCTGCAGTTTCATAACAGTTCAGGCAGGGTGGGTGCTTCTCCGATCAGCTCAGCTGTACAGGGGACAATGATGTGTAATCCTCTCAATCTTGTTCCCTTAACTTCTATATTTAACTTTGTATCGAGGACTTATCAGCCGGTTAGGCTTGTCCTTGTATGCCTAGGTCTCAGGAACAGAGCTGTCTGTAAGGCTACTGTATAGGGGCTTGGCTTTCCGTCCAACCAACCCGTTCCCAACTAACCCACCAGCTGGTAGGCTATTTTTAGAAACACTTGGGAGATTTTTCTAGCTGACACATGCAGGCTCCAGTCATAGGGGCTTGGTATGTGGCTCCTAGTACTGTATACTAATACTGTATTTGTTGATACATTTCACAGTCTCTCTTTTGTTAGGGAAGTAACTCAGCATGAATTTGATTAAAGTTTTTACATTTTTTATTATTTAAGCACTACAGTATACTATATATAAATATATATATATATATATATATATATAATACTATAATATAAAAATAAAGCAGATATTGTAACTTCAGCCTCCGGCTCCTGTCTGCACATCTGGTGTGTATGCAACTCAGCCCTCCCACTCTCACTGATTGGCACGACTGATTTTCCAAGATTAGCAAAAGGTTCCAGTAGAGGTGATTTTGAACAATAATAAACCCTAATTTTGAACAATTACAATGTGTTTGTGGGATTTTCAGTTGCAACAATCTTATAATACATAATATATTATCCAATATCTAATCACATATTCATAACAATTTACATAATCACACATTAATATTGATTATCAATGGGGGCAGGATTGTCTAGTTGTCTAGGTGTTGGACTCCCAGCCAGAGGGTCATGAGTTACCTGTAAACATCCTTGAGCAAAATTCCTAACTCATATCTCCAGCATGCAATTGTAAGTAACTTTGGATAAACACATCTGTTAATTGATTATTGCTGTGTCATTGTTCCTAGCTGTCCAGTAATCTTCTTTTTTGGCTTAAAAGTCTCTGGGTGTGTGTGTGTGTTGTATTTCTTGTTCTGAAAAGATCTAGACAGTAACTTATGGCTGACATTCAATGCCTCAGTGCTCACACATTAGTCTTTAGCCATTGTGATAAGTAACTTCTCCTGAACCATGCTGTTTGGCTGCACCTGATTACAGTACATATGTAAACCCAAGAGGATTTAACCCCCCTGTGGCACCTCTGTGGCAGTACAAGAGCTTCTTATGTGCCACAAGTTTTGTTTTTCTTCACATACAGTCTGTGAGACTAAAACCAGACAGTGATTTTGGAAAGGTTTCCAGAGCCAAATTGTTTACCAGACTGGAGTACACTTGTTGACTTATTTTTACATGAACAATGTGGAGGACTGCATAGTAACACAAAGGTTAGCACCGTCGCCTTGCAGTGCCAGCTCCTGGGTTTGGTTCTTGGCACAAGTCCTGTTTTTGTGGACGTTCTTGCCATCTGGCTACTCTAGTTTCCTCCTACCTTTAAAGACTAGAGGATAAGCTGTAAACTGTAAACTGCCTTTATATGTGAATGGTGTATGTGTGTGTGTGTGTGTGTGTGTGTGTGGGGGGGGGGGGGTGCTGTGTTTATGTAAGTGCAGAAACAGTATAGGTTGATAAAAGGATGAATGAAGCAGCTGGTTTTAAAATTTAAATAAATCCAGTAAAAGTTGTCCCTCCTTCAAAATCAATGACAAATGGATATTCATCTACACTGTAGCTACAGCACATACTGTAGATTCTACAGTATGTGCTGTAGCTATTCTGCCACTCACATTATCCCCAAGCAAGAATGTTAAGACCCGCCACAGAAGATACAGTATTAATGCCTTTTTACGGCTTTAAAACAGATGCTCCTTTTTAGCAAAGACACTGCTGGTGGAGAAACAGTGCTGCAAACGCCAATTATCACCGAGTCAACCTCCTAAAAATATTCTTACGTAAGGTTGCTCTTAGCATGATGTGAAAACAACAGTAACCAAGAGTTAGCAGTTGGGATGATTTAGGGTCTGAGTAATACTGGTTGAATGGTTAAATAGTTAAATAGTTAAATACCAAATCTATAAACAGAATGGCAGAAATGAAATACTGTACAAGAAGATACGATGTTGGCTACAGGTCAAAATGAGTTTAAGGAGTGAGCAAAAAGAGATGATTGCAATTTTCTGGCAGCAGTTTTAACTACAGTGATTAGAACACTACACTATATACTTCCAAGCCCATTGAACATCACAATGGTACACTGGACAATGGACACTAGGTTCCTTACCATTAAGTCTACATGCTGACGTACAGGAAGAAATATGCTATTTGGCCACTGTATTCAATGCCCCAAATCGATCTTTGTTATTGTTTTCACTTCAACTTTAATTGGCTTGCCTTGTGTCAATTCAAATGGTGCTAGAATCTTTTATAAACACATTACTAAGAACTGTTGCTTTGTTGCCGCATTAGAAGAATGTTTTTGAGAAACAAGGGAAGCCCTAGGAGGTAGTTTCTGTATTTCCGACAGTTAGTTCATTTAATTCACAGACCAATTGAGATATTTCCTCCCAGACATAAGCATATGGATTCACATTGAGATAAGGAAGCAGTAGAGACAAGGGTTTAACAAAAGTTTAATACCACTTGAAATTGGAGGTTTGCTTTACTGTTAGTAAGACAGAGCCTTCTATCTTATCAAGTCATCAGGGCTGTCCTCGTGGCACAGAAAGCTTACTCAAGCATCTGTAACTTGACCCATCAGTGATAGCAGCCATGTCCTTTGACACCAGCCTCTTGAGTGGGCTTTAACTGCTGTGAACTTGTTAACACCCTCTAGCCAATCTCTCACGTACATCGTAGGACGGAGCAGTGGTCTTGCCTGTGGACGGCGGGCCTTGCATCAGACCCTCAACATGCTAAATTAACCTTCCAGGCACCAGGGGAGCAGATATGAACCCTGACATCTGTCACCAAGACCCTGTGTCCTGACTGAGCATGTTGCTGGGCAACTCTGCCGGTTTGGAGAAACATTCGGGCAGCACCGGCAAGTTGGAATGTCATAGGTTTAAACCTGCCATGGGTTTCGGGATTTGGCCTCTGTGGCTGAGTAGGTCATGCTTCAACTATAAATCAGAATTGAAACAAAGCAATGGGAAATGATTCTACAGTCAGAAGTTGTTCACCATAACATTTAAGAATTTTTATTTAAAAACAAAAATAAGAATTTAGCTAGCCAATTACAAACAGAACAAGATATTTTGTGTGAGTTGGGTGTACACATCAAAAAGTTCCCTAATCGTCATTATTCAGTTTACTCAAAGCAGGTGAAGTCAGTCCTGTGCATGTGTGTGTAAGTGCAAGATCAGATGACTAGTTGTGCTTGCTTGCATCGTAGAGTATGTGGGAATGCAGACATTTGTATTTGCACTGTTTATATTAGGCTGTGTGAGTGTAACCCCCCGATCATGTTCTGCTTGCAGGACAGTGAAGGTACATTGAATTAGAGTGAGCATGATGACATTCTGAGGATGTAGCCTGAGCGATGTATGGGCTTCAGCTAACCTATTGAAAGGCTTCCAAACTACTATCAACTATGGTGTCTTTAAAAGAAGTGACTAAATCAGATTTGCGGCAGCAGATAGATCTACTTTTAGAGTTATTATTCTGCTAAATGCCTACGTAATGAAATGGCCTTTAAAACAAATGCACATCAATTAGTGATTTAGTCCATTAGTGATTACAGGAGTAAGACTCCAGAATTAGACATTTTAGACTGGTCAGAATGACAAGAAAAATGCACAGAATGCAACAGGTGTTTTATAGCTAAGATGATACCCCCCCAATAGTCATAAATAGCCCTACAATGGACTAGAAGGTGGAGAGAGAGGAGGGGTGATGGCAGCCTCCTATTTTAAGGCTGCAAGTATTAGTCAGCCTGGAGGTTGAAGATTTGGAGACATGCACAAACCCCTTGCAGGCCACCATGCCAGGCTGTTTGATAAATATGCAGTTCAGAAGATACATTAGCTTGACCAGTATTCACTGTTCCAGCACCACCTTCTTTATGTCAGATACAAAATAGTGCTACAAACAAATAGTGCTACAAACAAATAAATAACCTACCTACCCCATAGGTTATGTAATGACCATAGCTCAGGCTATAGTGCATAAATATAT
>JAOEHI010049824.1:0-20145 GCA_025447815.1 Percopsis transmontana | reverse complement strand
TCCACATAATTAAAACAAAGTAGGCGCACCTGTAGGGCTAATCAACCTACAGGTGCGCACTGGGGAAAGGAGGCACGCAGCGCGCATGGGCCGGTGCGCGCTGATTGTGACACCTCTGTCCCAGAACAGGCTGAACCCCCACTCCAAACCTTTTGGTGTGGCTGCTCCCCCTTCTATGCATTAATAAATTAACATTTGTTTAGACAGCCTATTCAAGCTAAATTAATTGTCTCTCCCTAGAGGTCTGCCTTAGTCTCTCCCCCCCCCAAACTTTACCGGCCACACCTCCAGCCAAATTAATGGTCACCTTACCTGTGACCGGTTATTTTGAATCTATTTAAGCCAGAGCGTCCTATTGTTCTACAGAATGCGGTTTGGTGGAGCATTGCTAAATGCGAAGCTAACACCTTCTCCCTGTGCGTACATGGTCTCTTGTATTGTTATTAATAAATATGTTTCCTGATTTAGCACTTTCAGCACAGATTGGTCTTAAGTTTGTGTGCAGTTACACAGATTACCATCACGGTGTAGTAACCACCGGCCTGTAGTCGTCCGTCTACCCAATGCTCCCAAGCCCCACACCTGCCTTCACTTCACCTAATCACTTATCATGTGTACCTGTGGGGAGGGTATAAGGGTGGGGTAGTTGGGTAGTGTGTTTATTTGTTTGTTTGTTTGCGTCTTGTTGTTTCTTTGTCGGTTATGAGTATTCTCTGTTTAAATTAAACGGCAAGATAAGTCTCGTGCTTCTCCTTACTTCTCGTGTTTCATATTGGTCTGCACCTGTACTCACTACCAAACCACAATACAGAATGACCTAAAGACAAGTGCAGCTGACCTAACCGGCGCCGGTACCGCTCCCACTCCATATGCAGTTTTTCCTACGTTGGAGGGAGGATGGCAGGGTTGGTTCCTCGTCAGAGAACAGCAGATGGGGTTTGCGCGACGCTCAACCGCCTTCTCACCGTGCTAGTGAGAGTGGCCATCAAGGGAGCGGCAGCAGCTTTTACACCGGCAGTCACTTGCGATTGATGCGCAGGTCAGGACCGTAAAAACCTGGCAGCACACTCGTCAACCCCCTTGCGACCCCCTTGCGATAAGAGGAGCCGGACCTGACCTGCTGATCGGCACTTTTCCACCCCACAACCAAGTCTACCCGCTCTTTATGGAGTCCGCAGTGATAGAGAACTACATCCAAGAGAACCTTCAGCGAAGCTTAATCCAGCTCAGCTGTACACATCACTGGCGCAGGCGGCTTCTTCTTCATTGAGAAGAAAGGAGGGCAGCTCCATCCCTGTATACGCTACCGTGGCCTGAACACCATGACGGTGAAGTTTCGCTACCCCATGCCCCTGGTGCTGTTGGCTATAGAGCAGCTGAGGGGGGCTCAGTTCGTCACCAAGCTTGACCTTCGGAATGCATTCAACCTGATTCGTATCGAGAAAGACGAGTGGAAGACCCCTTTCAGCACCACCTCAGGCCATTAGGAATACCTCATAATGCCGTTTGGACTGGCCAATTCCCCCTCTGTGTTCCAGTCATTAATGGACGAGATATTCCAGGACATGGTGGGACGATAGGTTGTGGTGTACATCGACGACATCCTGGTGTACTCCTTCATGTTGGAGGAGCACATCCACCACGTGCACTTTCCACCAATCCACCGTCTCCTTCCTGGGGTACGAGATCATACCACATTGGATGAAGATGGTCGAGCTGAAGGTGAAACCAAAGGTCATGGCCTACGCCGACTACCATCAAGAAGCTGCAGCTGTTTCTGTGGTTCGCCAACTTCTACCGCTGGTTCATTTGAAAATATAGCTCCATCCCCTCACCTCTCACGTCATTGCTTAAGGGCATCCCCAAGAGACTGATTTGGAGTGGTGAAAAAGAGGAGGCATTCAATGAACTGAAGAGACGTTTTACCACCACTCCTCTGCTTTGCCACCCAGACCCCCAGGGATCGCGGCTCTCCTATGACTACGGTGTCCTCTCTCAGTGGCAGGGAGCTCCCACCAAGATGTTCCTCTGCGCATTTCTTTCCCAGAAGCTCTTCCCCACTGAGAGGAACTATGAAGTGGCGGTGAAGTTGGCCCTGGAGGAGTGGAGGCACTGGAGGGAACTCAAGAGCCTTTCACAGTCTTGACCAATCACAGGAACCTCAAGTACATCCGAGCAGCCAAAAGACCCACACCAACGAAGGTGGTCCCTGTTCTTCTTGAGGTTTGTGTTCACGGTTAATTGTCACCCGGGTTCCAAGAATATCAAGACAGGCACTCTTTCATGGATCCACGAGCCGGAGGAAGTCGTCGGAGATTCATCCTCCCGCCCGTCTGCGCCGTTGGTCCCAGTACCTTAGCGGCTGTGGTCGCATAAAATTTGTCACCGATATACCGCTTCCCGAGGGGAGTATGGTGGTCCCGATCATTGTGTACAGCTTCTCGAAGATGGTCAGGTTCATTCCCTTCCCTCGCCATGCAGGTAACTGAGGCGCTGTTTCAGCAGGAATACATAGTCTCGGACCATGGTCCCTAATTCACATCCTGGATGTGGAAGGCATTCATGGCTTAATTGGGGGTCGTGGTCAGCCTCACATCCGGGTACCATCCCCAAACCAACGGGCAGCTTCTGGTTGGGCTCCTGGAGGGGCAACCCTTACCCTTAATATTGCGTGATTTTCTACTTTTACACTAACAGTGTTTGGCTAGTAGCCTACTACACGACGATGAGGATCTTGTTGAAAGTATTTTTCCTGATTTTAATCATCAATGCTACTCGATTCCAACGTGTTGGGATACCATGCTTGCGCTCCTACATTACACCCGAGACCGCGGAAGACAGGGAAACGTGGAGGGGTGAAACAGAGGCCACGGAGAAGAGCAGATAGACCACCTCTGCCTTCCATGATTCTCTGCAATGCCCGTTCCTTGAAGAACAAAGTTGATGAGCTACAATTCAACACCAGAGTTCGACACAAGTACCGGGATTCGCTCCTGCTTGTTTTTACCGAGACCTGGCTACAAGAGGATGTACCTCACTTGCTCGTTGCCCTGGATGTCTTCTCTCTGGTGCGTTCCAACAGGAATGCAAACTGGGGCAAGAGTAAGGGAGGAGGCACTTGTGTCTTTGTCAACCAAAAGTGGTGCCCTAAATTCACCCTAAAACTGTGCATGTTTGGAACAGTGATGGCATTGAAACCCTAAAAGGCCATGTTTCCTGTACCAACTGGGATTCTTTTTCATAGCCTGGACCTAGAAGAGGCAACAGATACCAACATCAAACTATCTGGAAATCATCATTGACCAGCTTGTAGTACAGAGGTTGTTCTCACAAACATGTCCCAGGAAGGTCATCGGACCAGATGACATTTCTGCATTTCTGCTGAAATCATGCAGTGAAGAGCTGGCAGAGGACTGGTGTCCTGTCTACCAATAGTCTATGGACTCCTTACACCTGGAAAAACTCTATTATTATTCCTGTTCCCAAAAAAGCATGCTGTAAGGAAAATAATGACTACTGCCCAGTTGCTTTGACTTCAGTAGTTATAAAATGTTTTGAGAAAATCATTATCAACCTATGGAAAACAGAAGTTAGGTGCTTGTTAGATCATTTTCAGTTTGCCTACAGGTGTAATAGAGGTACAGAAGATGCGGTCATAGGCATGGTACATTTTATATCTAAACACTTATGGATCCTACCTCATATGTACATCGTTTATTTGTAGATTTTAGTTCAGCATTTAAAACGGTACAGCCGTACTAATTAGGAAGCTAAATTACCTCAATGTCCACCCTCTCATTATTTGATGGTACCATAATTTTTAACCAATCATAAACAACAGGTCAGTGTCAATTGTACTCTCAGAACCTAGAACCTCGAGTACGGAAGCCCTCCAAGGTTGTGTCAGTTCACCTGTCCTTTTTACCCTATACACCAATGAGTGTAGAAGATATAACGCTAATATTCACATTGGTGAAAGCCCAAGCCAAATTTTCCACTTAGTGGGAAAATTAAGTTAATCTTGAATCTTGAATAGTACTTTAGTTTAGGATGCAACACATATTACCATCCATAGGGTACATTGGATCCTACTGTACACCATAGTAGATAGTAGTTGAAACGCCATAGGGCAGTTATCATAAGTAGAAGCATTCTATTAAAAGAGCTAGATATGTTGCAAGTGCCTTGAGATGCATTCAAATAACCCATATTGATACATGCCACAAATCCTTTTCTTTCATAGTCTCTCTGCTCTCTGGTTTGACACAGCCATGTGGGAACAAGGAACATTATCTTATAATAATAATATATGTATTTTCACTTCGGATTGTCACTGCAGCAATGAGGAGTCTTCAACCATGCGGTTGAAGTACCTTCTTCCCCTAAATGCCAATTAATGCTTCTGCGTCGAATCGATGCGTAGCTATGGCGTAGGTACAGCATAGCTGCGTACCTACACCGTAGGCTGACACACACTTCCTCAAAAATGTAACTACACGTCACAGCAACGCAGACCACAACAACTGTTTCAGCGTCTTGTGTATGGAGATATTATCCTATCTTTAATCAAGAGCGCAGACTTTCAATTTGAGAGCAGTATATATATATGTATAGTGAATTTCACATTCAGATTGTGTAATGTTCTCTCTCAAAACCTGCCCTCTCTCTCAAATAGTCCTGGTTTGCTTTCAAATTTGCTGCTCTTACTCTCAAATAGCCATTACTCCCATTCAAATGTGCTCTTCTCCTTCTCAACTGTTTGTCTTCACTCAGATATACCAGTTCGCTCGTGAATTTTCTGCTCACAGATTTCTGCGCTCTCTCTTGGATTGTAGTGAAATTATCCTATCAAAATTACGTCACTGTCTCATTGGGTGCATTAGCTTTACCTACTGTTTAACTGGGTTCAGCCGCCGATAGCTGGGCCCGGATTCACAAACATTTTCCTAAGATAAAACATAAGCAAAATGGCAAGGGAAAAATTGGGAAGTTCTTAAGAACTTCCTAATATTTACTTAAGAAAACTCAAATATCTTTATTTAATTGCTTAAGAACTTCGAATATACAGTTAAAACGTCTCCCGACAGGAGCTTGAGGTAATGGTTGAAGAAATAATGCATAGAAAAGTTACTGTTGGGTAGACTCGATAATGTTGGGATTATTGCGGAGAATAAGAAAAGGGGGTGGGCCAAAGTTGCGTGGGCAATGTCTGCTGCCGGGGTAACAATTAGAGACAAATACAAATTAAAATACAAATACAAATACAAATTACAAATTACAAATAACAAATACAAATTACATACGAAACGCTGCAGAATGGTATGTTTTTTTTCTGTTCTCATGCCGCTAAGCTTCCTCCACCCCATCTCAACTTTCATTGTCTTATTGTCTATCAATGCAACTTGTTCTTTCGCCGACAACCAAAAATTCAACATGTTGAATCGGCAATAATGATTCAAAAGACATTGGTAGACGTCCGCCAAGCGAAGATGCTAGTTTCCACCAAGAATACATTTACATTACTTTCCAAAAGATGATGTTGTGCTGCTGACTGTATGAGTCTGACTTACAACCCCAAGTTGGGACAGTATGGTAAATATTTTTATTATTATTAATAATATTAAAATGTTAATAAAAACAAAAAGCTGTAAATTCTCTACCATATCTACCATAAAAGCTGAAAGAAAATACAACTTTTATTTGATGTTTTACCTTGTGAATTTAATTGTTTAAACATTAAAACCAGCACTCCGTAGGCTGTGTGCCAAGCAAGGTGGAAAAAAAACTGCGGAAATGCTCCACGTGTAGCGTCCAACCGGCTTTAGAAATCTTATTATGAGAAGTTCGGTTCATTATAAGACTTTGGCAGTTCATTATGAGACTATGGCGATAGTCTCATAATGACCATAGTTTAGTTAATAAATGTGAAACACTGAAATCTGCTCATGAGAAAAGTGGATCAGTGGATCCCATTAAGTTATGGTCCATTCACAACAAACCTTTCAAAATGTGTAGAGGATTTAGGGAGAAAACTTTGGAGGAGTGCAAACTAAAGTTTCAAAAAAATAATTTCATATGCTTTAAATACTGCTCATCCACTGACCATCTTGCCAAGGACTGCAAAGCAGAGTTGCAATGCAGAGAATGTGACAGTAACCATCACCCATCAGCTCTCCATCCAGGTCCTGCAGCATGGAAATCGACACGTTGTCAACTGCCGTCGGGGAGGAATACAATTCTGCCAGTCAGGAAATCATATCCAGTTACCCTCAGGTATGAAAGGATAATTATGAGAGGTGCAGAAAGATGTACGCAATATTGGACGAACATAGTTCTCTTCACAAATGAGAGCAGGTTCACACTGAGCACGTGACACGTGAAAGAGCCTTGGTGAATATTATGCTGGTGATGGTCTGGGGAGGCAGTGATGGTCTGGGATGGCATATCCTTGGAGGGTCGCACAGAACACTATGTGCTAGCTAACGGTATCCTGACTGCTGTTAGGTACGGGGATAAAATCCTCAGACCCATCATCAGACCTTACGCATGGTGCAGTGGGCCCTGGGTTCCTCCTGGTGCAAGACAATCGAGACCTGATGTGTGATTTCAGTGTTCCCTTAATTTTTTGGAGCAGTGTATGTATGTATATATATATGGAGGGACGGAGAGGATGATGTACTGTTTTAAATGTCTCCATATAAAATCAGAAAATCTATAAAGACAAAAAATAGAAACCTTTCACTGGTCAATGGTGAATAGCCTACAGGTATATGATCCTCTTGGTTTCTTGCCCCAGTTACATTTCAGGACTACTGCTTCCTGAACTCACAAAAAAAGTGAGATCTGTACCAATATACAATTAGGTCATTTAGCAGACGCTTTTATCCAAAGCAATTTACAATTTAATCCACGTTGCTCACTCCTTTTCTCAAACAAACTTAGGAGACAGCTGTAACGGGTGGCCTCGTAGGGGGTCTAATTTATAGTGTATGCAGTTTACACCCAAGGATTTCCACCAAACACACACTTTCATACTGTAGGCCTACATGCATGTGTGTGCCCCGCTTCCAACACAACCCAGTTTTTAGTGACCCGTTTTTGGTAATTACAACCCCAATATCACTGATTTACTAACATAGCTAAATACATACATTACAATAATTTTAAATATGTACTGTAATTTGAGTGCATAATAGAAATTACAGATGTGTATGAGCCCAAAATAAAATTCACATGCAACTAGAAAGGGATCAGATATAAACGCAATATATACAATATTGATGAGGTGAAAATATTTGCAAATTGTTCTTCCGTGGTTTCAAGGTGTATTTGCGTGGAGGGATATCGAGTTGTTTTTTGTTGCATTCCTGCAGTGTGTTTGACCCTTGACCCCGATGTTGTATTCTCTACGCCTCGCATTCCAAGAAGGGTTTTCCTGCAGTAGTACACCAAAGGCGCCTGCCTGTCACTGCGCCTAGTGTTTGTAGCTGGGTCGGTTAGATTAGCTTGTCCCTCTGCAGTCCCAACATTTAGTTTAATTCCAAACAGAAATACCCTATGATGAATTAGACCAAGTAAAAGGCGGACAGTGATTGCAACACCACTAAGGAAAGAGGGGAAATCTTGCTTTGGAGATCTAGCTAGCAGAGTTTGCTAAGCAGCTAACGTATCGCGTACGGTTTCCTGAACCACCGCCGTGCTTTTTAGCTCGAAGAGACGCAGCCCGACGAGAAAGCTAAGCCACCAGAGGGGAGGAAATGAAGGACAAACAAAAGAGAAAGAAGGAGCGCACATGGGCTGAGGCGGCTCGCATGGTAAAACAAACGCATTTAGAACCATTTTCCATTTGAACCAATTGTGGGGAACAACAGCAGCCATGCAACGGGCTCTGTGGTGCCTGCCTCACAGCGTCCTGTGTCGCGTTCATGGCGTAGAAATTCGCCCCCCGAGCCCAGCATTCTCCTTACGAGCGCAGCCTGTTAGCATGGCCTCTGCTACTATGCTAACAGCCTGGGTTTCACCTAAACAGCCTATTATGAACGTGATTTAAAAAAAAAAAAAAATACGTTTCCGTTGAGTTTTTCCACTGCTAGTCTGCTGCGTTCATTGTTGATTTAATAAGGAGCTATGCTAACGCAAGTTGCTAACGTTACCAGCACATAGGCGACCACCTCCTCAGTTTAGTCCTCTTTGTTTGTTAGCAAGTTAGCTCGTGTTAATTAGCGTTACCTCCAGTGCAGCTGGGCCAACATAAAGCACGTGCCAATATTTTTAGTTCTATTTCACCTTAAATTTAGTTTGTTGGTCAGTAATGTGGACTAGGTAGACTAATACGTTATAACGTATAGCATGACGTTAATGGTGACTATAGAACATTAGCTATGCTATGAGCTAAGGAAGGTAAATCAAGTCCCATAAGATATTAATATTTGGTAACTATGAATAGGAAAACATTTATTTATGAATATACGTCCATCTATATATAAATCAAATGCTATGTTAATACTTATTACATTCGGTTTAGCTGAATCAGGCTGAGCTATTTGCAACAAATATTTGTCAGGCTAACTAATCTTTATCACTTTATATTGTACGTGTAGTGGTTTACCTTGGCCTGCAAGGGTCAACGTTAAAACATGCATACAATAGAATAGGAAATGATGGCACTAAAGATTATTCTTTCATAATTTGAATACCAGGAGGCAGTTGTTTATTTACTGCATACTACTTAATCTAATATTCAGAGGGAATGTAATTTTAAGTAATGGATTAGATATGGTCTATGCAGACAGTGGACATGCAGTAGGTTTCTGTTATATTTTTGTACATTAAAAGCATAGTATGTAGGATCATTTTGGGACAGAGCAAGTTTTTAAATTGAGAGTTCCACCTATGCAAAGTGAAGCAAATCATAGAGACAGAGCTTTCCAAATCAGGATGGTTACCAGGCTAGCTGAGCTAGCCTGGTAATGGCCGGCTCCCGCACCACTTATACATACATTGGGTCTTGTGTCATGTATGGTGTCAACAGGCGTATGCTTCATCAAAGCTTTTACAGTATTGTGCTTGAATCCAAGCCCAATGCTACAGTTTTTCTCGGAAGTAGTTCTTTAAAAAATAATGACTATTGGAGTACAAATATTAATTATGTTCTGGTATTATAATGAAAATGCCCAAATTGTGAGGTTATAATATAGTTATGAATTCATACTAGGGCTGTATTGGCAAGGACTTTACGATACATATCACGATACAAGGGTCACGATACAAGGGTCACGATACGATTATATCACGATACATTGCGATACATTACATATTGCAATATTCCACATAGTAAAAAATTAAAACAGAGCTGAAATACGACACATCGGCTTTATATTTTTAAGGAAAGAGCTGCTGTAATTTTGTCAGCTGCGTCTGTCATGTTGCATCCAAATTTCATTCTACCAGAAATGGGGGCCATCAGTTCTAGGCAACTAGCCATACTGCGACATCTATTAGTTGTAGTTCACACACCGTTTAAAACGAGAATCTTCTCCAAAAAAAAAATATTTTTTTTTTTTAATAATCGATTTTTGATCTGGAAATCGATTTAGTATATCGCGAAAATAAATATGGCGATATATCGCTGGATCGATATTTTAGCACAGCCCTAATTCATACTGTTATAGATCTATAGACCATTCGTTCTAATTGATAAGTCCAGTTTTTCCCTGTTTTTTGTCAAACCTGCACGTAATTTCATTCTGTTTAAAATATCTGAACGCATTGGTCTTTAGAGTGTTAGCTTCATTGAATCCCCTTACCACCAAAGCCTCCTAAATAGGGCTGTGAAAATAACTGAAATCCATAAGGTTAATATTTAGGTTGTGGTTGGTTTCATGTGGCTTTTTATAGGGCCAACTCATCAATATTGAGCAACAATAATGCATTGCAAAGCCGTGCCATGCTTTGGATGTAGTTGGTAATGCAGAGGCCTATGTCTTTAGTCTATCACTGTATAGTCATGTGGTGAAGGTAGGCATTAAGGAGAGCCCAACAAAATTCTAAACACAAACACACTTGAGTCCCCTTTATATAGTCAGTCTTGTAGTACATGCCAGTGTAGTAGTAGGTAGGCAAATATCACACTGGCACAGCAAACCGTATATTTAGTGCTTACACAGTTGTATCATATGAGACTCTTCAGTTTGACCTGGAGTGAGTCAGTCTTTGTTCTTCTTTGCGATTTCCTCAGGGTAGGGACGGTAGTAGCTAGCCTGTTGCCTAAAATAGTGTCAATCCAGGGAGTCTCCAGCAAAATAACGAAAACAATGTATTGTTTTCCTTATTTTGCTGTAATATAATTATATTAATACAAGTTTAAATATAATTATCCAGAAAATAAATCAACCTTATATTTAGAGCTGGATAATATGACCAAAAATCACGATCGTGATAGTTTCACTCATAACCAGAAATTAACGATAATTATTTTTTGTACAATCATTTTTTCTTACTACCACGGCAAACTGACAACTAAAAGGTTGTATTACATGATATGCTAAAAGGTGTTTTTAAAAACTATTAAAGCTGGTATGTTTTTTTCAAGGAATGCTGTATACACCTCATCTTATGTGTCAAAGACAGATATGGATTTCCATGTGCGATTCTTAACTCAAAAATATTTCAACCATTCTTTTTCTGGTAAATGGCTTGTGTTGACCTAGAATCCATTCTGCCAACCTGTTTACACACTTCAAGGAGAGTGGACAAATTATGACCAAAATAAAAAATAGCATAAAAAAAGTTCAGGCACTCAAGGTAGATTTGAAAAAAATATACAAGGCTTTTATTTCAATGGGCTAGGGTCATTAAATAGCACACCAACGCGTTCCGCAAGCCGACATGCGTTGGTGTGCTTTAATTACGATATTATTATTATTACTATTTCCTTATAACCTATGTGGGTTTTCTTTTTGTGCTACATAGTTTATTTTAGACGGAGATATTCACATAGGAACGTCAGTGTGGCTATGTTCATGGATTGTGACTGCACATTCACTCTAATCACACACTGTGTCCTTAGATACCATTAACGAAAATATTTGCTATAGATTGCTGTTTCTATTTTAGCTACTACTTAGTTGTACTAGACACTACTGTATGCTAAGGTTAGCAAATAGTTAATTAGTTAGCTGGATAGTAGAAAGGCTACTCTTTGAATGGAATGATCTGCCCTGCTCAAATGTCCATGATTCACTTTGACAATGTGTTAGCTTATAATTTGGTTTATACTTTGGCACATACTTGTGTGTAAATATTTAAGAGAGAGGCTTATATACATAATTTAAAGGGATACCCCTCAATCTGTCTGGACTGGGTTTTTGGGTTGAAACCAGTGTATTTAGATTGGAAAGCAGAAGGCGCAATCCCCCCACACCTGAGTGCTAAGTAGGTTACACTCCTCTCCCCCTACAACACTCATACATTTTTGCTGTTTTGTTTCAAAACATAAATTATGAGCTGTGGAGAAAACTTTGGGTTTTAATGCAATTGTGTACCTTTATCCAACTGGATTATAAACCCTTTCAAATTCTAATTGAACTACAATATTGTAGGTGCCGGATCACATTAATTACAATAGCCTACAGTTATTTAGCCGATGCTTTTACACACAGTGGCCCTCATCCTCATTTACGAAATGAGCATATGACAGAAAACGGTCGTACGGTCATTTCCACGCAAAGCTCGGAATTTATCAATGTGGACATGAGCGGATGCTACGCTCAAATCATGTCAAATTTCCGCTTTTTGAGTCAGATTTGCGATGCAGCATAGTAAATATGGCCTAGTTGGATAATTGTTATTCTGACCGGCATCTAACCATGCGCACCATCATTTTCAAAATATGTAGCAAAACATTCTATTTTTCTACATTTTCCATTTGAGGGCCACTGTCTGAATCCTGTAGAATTACCTTGTTTTTTGCATTAATTGGTCATAAAATGTGATCTGATCTATATATTTGGTTTAGAGGGCTCGCCCCTAGAATTTGGCAAAAAAGCGGAACTTCTCCGACCTGGAGTTTGAATCTCCTTGATTGGGACTTGATTGCCGCCAACACCGCTGGTATAGTTCTACTTATTGTTGGCTGAGAGATACCGGACCTATCCCCGATCTCACACTGAAAGGTCCCAGTGGCCAAATCCCCAATGTGGAGAGCACCTGCACTGGCACAGGTATGGTGTTGGAGCATCGGGTTTCTCTCCTCAAGTGAGGCTCCAAATTGTGGCATAATTCTATGAGGAGACGAAAGCGACTGAATAGCCTCTCGTCACTCTCCATAAAGAGATCCACTAGGCCACTATAAAAGGCAGATCATCTTTATTTTGAAGCCATTCTGTAGTAGATTTACTTGGAATTTTTTAGGGTCATTGTCCTGCTGCATCACCCAGCTTACACTGAGCTTCAGCTGACATTACCTGTAGTATACCTTGATAAACTTCGGAATTAATTTTGCCCTCGATTAGGGGGTCTGATGAAGACCATATTTAAACTTCTTGTTCAAGGATGCTTACAGTGGACCATGCATGTATCGGAGACCGAACCCACCCACTTTGTCTAGCCACTGCAACAATATTTTGATGCTTTTTGATGTTAATAGTGAATGAATATCACTTTAAGGAGAATGTGGATGTCTTTCAGGTTTTGGAGAACTTCTCCGATGCACCAATGACTCCCAAACAAATTCTGCATGTCATCCAGACCAAAGGGCTCAAGGAAATGAGGTTTGATGTGCACATACACCATATTTTTCATAGTAATTGTTCATAATGCAGTCACATTTTCTTGATGTGATTTCCAACTTGATGTTTCCTATTAAAGATCCTATAGAAAATCCTATAGATTTTTACTTGAGGAAAGAGAGAAAATACCTTATTTGTTTGCTTTTTTTTGTTTAGCTTTTTGTGTCTCAAGTTATAATTTCTTATTGTGCAACCTATAAAATAATATTTCTGAGAGGATCAAACTTCAATGTCACAACATTCACTGTTGCTGCTCTGACGTCTTGTCGCTATACAAACTATTCCTGATATCAAGTTTGACAAAGCTTCTTCCTGGTTTCTGCTTTGCTTTTGTTATCCTCAATGTGAAATCAATGGGTTCCTCATGCATAAGTAGGTATTTTAATATTAATTTGGGCCGTTCATTTACCATTTATAGACTAATGTGGGTGTTAACAGGGTGTGACTAGAAGTGCGTTTTTGTAAGGCAACTTTTCCTTTCATTGTGATTCATAAAGCCAATTTTGCATGGAGAAGTACATATGCAAGGTTTTATGAGGTGCTGCCTGGTAGGGTTTTTAGTTTTAACCCTTAATTTGCTGGCATCTGATCTCTGGTGATTGGTTGATGCTAACATGCTAGGTCTTTTTATTTTTGTAATTTTTGTTTAAACTTCCGGAAATCAGAACTTGGTCACTGTGGATTTACGTAGGTGCTCTATAGGTGTCAGTCCTAATATACTGAATGTGTAGGTTAAGCATTAATTATATAAAGTTGTCAGAATGCAGGGCCAAAATGACATGGATGGAAAATAATACAAGATAGTACAAATAGACCTCTGAGGGTTCACAAAATGTAAAGTTACAATGTTGGGTCTGTAAAGAGGCATACATTACTGTTTTCTTCTTTTTTCCTTCTATAACTGCTGCTGGACTGATTATAAATGCTGCACAACAAAACAGGAGGCAAGTCATTTTTTTTATTTTCAGCTTCTCTTTTTGCTCTAGTTCTGGCTCTCCAGTGACTTGAGACATCCTAGCTAATTTTAATTTAATTGCCATTTACTTTTGTATAATGCACACTTTGTCCCTGAACGGTCTCTGGTTTTATTTATTTATATTTTTTTGCCAAACGTTTTCACACTCTTGCCTTGTGTGGTGCTGTGATCTACTTTACATAATGCTTGTATGTTTATGTTCAGTGGCACAGCTCCTCTGGCTTGTCTGGTCACCATGCTCCACTCCCAGGTGAGGGGAGACAGAGTCAAGAACAGTATCTTCTTCAAGCTTCCAGGACGCATGAGCCTCTTCACTCTCAAGGTACATAACTCAAATTCATCCTGTGATTATTATTTGATTGATTAGCAGAGCTCAACATTAAGCATTGTCATGTACTTGTACTTTGTCCGACCCCCTAGTAGTGTATCATGCCTGAAGACATTTGTCCCCTTGATTAGAGAAAATTAGCTTTAATAGAGGAATACTAGTAATTTTCTTACAATCACTATATAAATTTGAGATTTGAGCTACACTAAACAGGCTATATCAAATTTTATTTCTCAGAGAAGGAGCTAATAATAAATGTCATCCTATGGTGTTTCTGTGTAGCCTAGGCTAGGTTGGGGGAGTTATGTATATCATATCGACTATTGTAAATAATCCTTAGTTATATTTAAAGTTGCATACCATACCCATTTTGTTAAAAGTGTGCTTTTAAACGCTGTTTTTCAACTTCATTTTCCATGACCGAAAAAGATGTCACACTTTCAATATGATTGATGACGTTAGTTACAGTAAACTTATTCTTATCTCAATCGTCGGTTCAAAATAGCCACTTGTTTTTCAAGTTGAGAACATAGTGTAGCCTAGTCTGTCAAAGTGATAGTCTACACAACTGAAATTAACGGGATACAGTATCTTAGCCTACATGTCAGTTGGGATGCATCCAACAGTAAAAAATCTTCCTCCCCATAACCCACCCTGTCTAATTAATCCTATCCCTCTTTGATTTGTAACGTGCAGTGGTTGATTCAGTGGTTCTCTTTTGAGGTCGTCTTTCTGGCGTTTCGTTTTCCAGGCACTTGGCCGGGCTGTGGAGGCTTGAGGAACATGGCTAACTAAAAAGCTAATTTAAACTACGCAGCTTGCTGCCTTTTCCCGGCAACATTGAATTGAACTCTTATTGGTTAAGCAAAGGTATTGTAAATAAGCAATCGTTTACTCTAACCTCTGCATCCGACAGACATCTGGCTTACTTTATATGCAGCAGGCTACGCGCTCTATATTTTTAAAATAATAACTTTGTAACATGCAGGCTTAGGCCCTATCACAATTATAGCTGGTTATTTTGTCAATATTGACGTTTTAATCAGGCTACTTGTCCGGTCAGGCAAGTAAATTTCTCTTTCACTTGCCCCCTTCCACTTGTCCCGGACAAGCATTAATGTCGGGCCCTGTATTAGTGTGACATCTGGACTGATTGAATGACATACATTCTGAATAGGTAGAAAAATTGCATTGATGAGTGCATATTTATCTTTCTGGGATTAATGAGAAATGTGATAAAAAACATACATTGTTTAACACTAGAACCGCAGAGAACGCCAAGTAACTTACTGTATCCTGTAATGAGTTGATTGCCTTCCCTAATAGCCAAAACTATGTGAAATATAGCCACAAGTGGCAATAAACGGGGTTCTAGCTGGTCCTTATTGAAAACTGAAGACTTTGAGAACTGTTGATGATTAAGGGTTTTTGCAGTCTTGCACCATAGAACTTTCACTTTGGAGCTGTAGGATTTACAGGTGATCTGTTTTTTTGGTGTTTGGAATGTGGACTATTTTATATGAATATTTACCAATTTTAATAAAAGTTACAGGGTATGATTCCAGTACTTATTTAAACATATCTGCCAGGTTTTGTAATGATTGGCCCAACGGTTGTTGATTTAGGTTTATTTATGTGTTGAGCTATTTATAGGCTAAAGTTCATTGGCTTATAAATTCTGAACGGATCGACATATATAAATTCCTTATGCAAATTTTTTTTGTCAGCATTGTCTCTTTTTATATATATATATATACAAGGTATCGTTAGTATAGGAATGGATGAATGGCCTCTGACTAATTCGTTTTACTTTCACTTTGGATTCTGTTGAAATTGTGGGAAAATGTTACATTTTTACAGCAGTAAACTATTGAAGCAAAAGTGCAGATGACTTAAGAGATTGAAATTCTGAAAGAATTGTGACTGTAGGCCACTCTGTTCTTGAGATATGAGCCAAAAACAAGTAGCTCATAAAAAACATTGGATTCTTAGAAATGAAGCAAATAAGTAAGTTCCAAAACATGCAGTTCCTCGAATGGCCACTTGTGACTGGCTCCAAAAGCGAGTCAATCCCCATAGAACCCCATGTTAAAATGTCCAACTTTAAAGCAGAAATAAACATGTTTACAGCCTGGTACAAAAAACGGTTTTGGTCTCTATAGCTAGTTTCCCCATTCATGACAACTGTACGGGTGGTGAATTTGTATATAACTCATCAGTTGAAATTATATTAAGCCATCAATTTATCCATTCATTATACATAGCCGGTAGTTAGGCGGGAGTCTGACACTGCAAAGATGGCGACAGCTAGAGCCAGCACACTTGGTTTTAAACCCATTCTTCAGAAAATCTATGGGTGACGCCACGGAGAGTTTGTCCACTTATGTATACAGTCTATGGCCAAAACGTAAATGTGCTTATAACGGCACCCCCTTTTGGCCAATTTGTTTCATATTCTATTCATGGCTTCAATGTTCCATTATGCATGAGCCTGTGAACTTTATGAAGATCAGCCATATACACTGAAAATACTGACTGCTGAAATTTGATTGGCTGTTGGCGGACATTTTGAAGAACGATCAAATTGCCACTTATGGAAATGGTATCAAATGAGGCCATCGATAAGTGTCATTTCAAATGTTTACATTATGCCGTTCTTGAGATATTGACATGTGGCAGCTGTAGCGCTATGCACGCAATTTCACGAAATTTGGTGTGTGTCCAAGGAAATATATCAAACGTTATTTACAAACATAGAGGTGTAAGTGTCAAATGCAAAGCCCTTACACACACACAATGTTCCATCCTAGCACTGCATGTCGGTGCTTAAAATACGAAGGGAGGCTGAAATACGCTCCACTGTCTTGGTGGATGTCAGTTGCCTTGGCCTTCATGTGGTTCTCAGGTAGAGTATTGTCTCAATGTCCACCAAGGAATGAAAGCTGTTCAAACAGCCAGTTTGCTTTTGCATGCTATCTCTGTAAGCGCATTGTGCACTGGCCTCTTGCTAGCGTGATATACTCCATGGTTGGTTGTTTGGTCACTGTCAAACTTGACGTCTGAACCCACACCAGACTCATTCCAGTCCCAAGTTCTGTAGCATTTCCAAACCCTTCTGTGTGTTCATCTAGCTTCGTCTGCATGCAATCATGGAGTTTTCTCAACGCTTTACTACCCACAACACCTGTGGTCAGGTGACACATTTAGCCCATTGAAATACTAGGACCGCCTATAACTATTTTTCATATTTTTCACACTATTGTATTAAAAACGCATTGAGGTTATTAAAATGTAAAATTGGTTTTGTGCACTTCATTATCTCCGCTAATGCGCTCATTAAGCGCTACCCCGGAGGAAGGTGACATAACCGACACGTTCAATGATATAAGTTGTTGCTGTAAACTTGGTGGTGCAGAAATACGTGGATTAATTATCTAAATGTTTACAACTGCATCATTCAAATTCTAAAAAATGCAAGCATGTGCGCTATGACCATTTAGGAAAGGACAGAAACAAGGCATATACACTGAATAATTAACAATTTAAAACACAACGTTGAATAAACATGGCAAATCACGGTTCTAGTGTTAACACCAAATCAGCAAACAGGCTTTGGTTCTCAGACATTTGGTTCTCTTTGGTTGTGGTGTTGCAGAAGAATGCTCTCCAGTGGACCAAAAGTCCAACAGAGTTGGAAGCGACCACAGAAGCTGCTGGCAGCGCTGCCCCGACATCCTCTGGCCCAGCAGGGCCGGCCCTGGCACAAGCTGGCCCCGCAGAGGGCACCGAGCAGGAGAGCTCTGACTCCACCGAGACCGCCGCTGCTAGTGGAGAGAACGATGGTAGGTCAGCCCCCATTGGTCAACAGCTTACTCAGTTTTCTGCTTTGCTGCTTTTCTACATAAAAACCATCACAATCTGTGTATTGATTATCAGAAACATGATTAATAGTGCCCTGTACATCCGCCGCATTAATTTTGTCGCCGATAATCACAGTAACACCAAGTCAATTAAACTTCAGGGATCAATCTGTCCAGTTAGGAAGCATAAGCGATTGTGAATCAATGTCACCTGTTTTGGTGCAAAAGTGACAACGGGTGCACAAGAGAGGCAAGACAACCCCCAAAAAGCAAATGGTTTTGCAGGTGGTGGCTACAAACAATTGCTCCTTCTTGACACACCTTGCTAGCTAATGCTCCCTTCCAAGAATGTAGTGTATGTCAACGAACAATGTGTGCAGAAAATCGGTGACCGCATGTTTTTTTAGATTGCAAATGTTTTTTTATTTCTATACTCCATTCGTTTTGCCATTGAAGGCCGCAATGGTTTACTGCACTCTAGTTAGTTTACTAGAGCGCTGTCTCAAAATATGTTTATGAACAGGTTGCTCTGTTTGTATCATCTAGCCTCCATAATAATATCACAATTTTATTAAATGATCCCCTTTAAACTAGGGCTGAATGATAATTGCATTTGCATTTCATCGGGTCACGTGACACACAGAACATATGTAATATATTTTCGTCCACTGGTGGTTTTGGCGCTGTTCCGAGTTTGCCGTTGTAAACAATGGAAAGCTAGAGCAATCTGTGTGCATCTTATTCTGAACATTAAGATTAATATTATCTCAGTTGGATTGCTTCAATAACGTTATTCCATTTCAATTAGATGCGGTAAGTTAACTAATATTAAGTTAACAGTGCCAGAGTAGGCCTAGTTCATTGTATGTTTTCTGTGAATTTGTGTTAGCAGATCATAAAGATGACCTGTAAACGTAAGTGTTACATAAAACCAGCAGACATAATGCTTTTACTGAACTATTATTATTTACTCAAATCGCGTAAGTGATATACTTTAAATGCAGATGTGCATTGCTTTTAAGTATGGTAGCCTACAGTAAATAATCATGGCAGTTAAAATACTGAACTAAATATTGATCTCATATTTTGGGTGGTTTTGAACAGTTTCAACTGTATCTGGCAACAGTGCGCGAGCTAGAAAACAATCTGCAGAGGAAGCATCTGTACGCTATACGCTGTACTACAGCCCGTACTACAGCCCGTCTATGGAAATTCTCTGGCTATACCTTGACTTGTTGTACAAAGGCCTTAGGCTCGACAGAACCTGATTGACACTGCGGAAACTTTAGTGTCAAAGAGGAACAGTATGTCAGCTGTGTGGGACTATTTTGGCTTTAAAAAAAGAAGATGCAGCGCAACGTCAGGTATTGTGCAAAACCTGCCTTGCTAACGTTGCTACCTCACGGGGAAACACTACTAACTTGTATCAGCACTTAAAAAAACACCACAAAGCCATGTACGATAGTTGCATGGCTAAAATGCCGAACACCAGTGTGACGACTAATATTAAGCCAAATACCACCTGACAGATCACTGACCAAAATGTTTGAAAGCGTAACTCCATATAAGCGCAATTTAAAGTAAGGCTGAACGATTTTAGAAAATATTCTAATTGCGATTTTTATTTTTTTTTAACTAATATTGCGATTGAATATGCGATTATATTTTAAGCTCTTTTTAAGATCTAAAATCACTGTATAGTATGACCATGGCATGCTTTACCGCTTATCTAATGTATTTATCAATGCGGTGAACCCAGGCTTGGTCACCATACTAAGGGGCAACTATACAGTGATTTTAGATCTAGAAGAGCTTAAAATATAATTGCATATTCAATCGCAATATTAGTAAAAAAAAATCGCAATTAGAATATTTTCTAAAATCGTTCAGCCTTACTTTAAACAATACAATGAATGAAGGGATTATTCAGTGAAGAATGATCAGTGTGTAATCTATTGCGTAAGGATTGCTTTGCTTATGTATTGCTTTAACATTTCTGCAACAACACGCAACCCCAGCCAGTCAACGAAACTGTTCATTATTCGATCATTAACATAAGCTTCCTTATGAACTAAGGCAGTGGTTAACCTCTCAAAACAAATTATATTGACTATATTCTCTCACTCTCATCGTCGTCCGCTTATCCGGAATCGGGTCGCGGGGGTAGCAGCTCCAGCAGAGGACCCCAAACTT
>JAOEHI010049813.1:0-15238 GCA_025447815.1 Percopsis transmontana | reverse complement strand
GGCTTACACCGAGAAGGCAAGCCGGACCCCCGCCCTGCAGCTTTTGAGAGACAGTTTGACAGGCTTGTTACTTGGGCAGCTGGAGGAAAGGCTAGCTAACGCCTGCAGGAATGGACTCTCTGGGGGGAAAGTGACTCGCGTTGAAGTTTTTCTTAATCGTGCACCAGGTGTGAACGCTCTGTTTTCAAAGCTCTCGTCAGATGCAGCAGCCAGAGACACGTGTGCTCATGTGTTGAACTTGAAGACCATCTATGGGTCACCTTACCTTTGGTCATGGAAGCTCTTTCTCCAGTGGGATTGGCTGTAAATGTTCTTCTGAGTTTGACAGCCCTAACTGAGGCTTCTCCACTGGACGTCTGTTCCCACCTCGGCGCGTTAGAAGGCAGAATGAGCGACGTCGACGCACCCCCTTGCGTTTGAAGGTTTCCTTCTTCACTGAGCCGGTCTCTTCAAAACAACGCTGAGTGCTTTTATTAAAAACCTGCACTCCCAGGCAGTTTCCATCAACGCTCATCAAGGATGGACCTCGTTGTCATCAGCTCCAGCCCTTTCTTTTAAAATTGTTTATATTTTGGGGTTTCTCTTTTTTACATTTTTTAACCTCTTAATTTCCCGAAGGGAAACTTTCCTTCGCACGCACCCTCCCTCCTGTGGAAATGGCTTTCCTGGTCCGTTGCTATGCCAACTGCTTGCAGCCGTGGTCCTCCAAAGTAAGCGATGTCGTAATCCCCTTTTTTGGCTGTGTGAGAGCGAACAAGAGAGAGAGAGAGGGAGAGAGAGAGAGCTAAAGAGAAAACATTCAGATAAGGTTAAAGAAATGTTTTAGAATTAAGCATTTATTGTCTTGTTCTAAAATATGTGCTTTAAAAAAAAAAAAAGTTGATCTGTAAGCAGATACAGTGCAGGTTATTTATTTAGCCAGCAGTAGAGAACCAGTGATGTAGCTGTGTTTATAATTAACAGTCTAGTGTCCTAGTTTAAGCTGCTATGAATAATGGGGCAGAATTATCTTATCCTGTGTTGAACCACCCGATGATCACTGCAGTGCAGGGAATTGAATAAATGGCATTGTTTTGTGTTCTGACGCAAATATTTAATGTAATTGCACATTCAAAAAATGAAAAGAAATGAATACCTGTCACCTTTTACAGTTTGATGTGCCTCATTTGCAACTCGAACGTGTAAATTAATGCTGGTGTTTAGGTAGGTAGCCTTTTATCGTGGACAGACTGCCTGGCAGACCCCTATGTGTCTGGGAGCATCTGTTTGGGTGTTAAATGCGTTAGACATTTCTGTCTTTATCGTGTGTGCGTTCAGTGAAATAAGTGTTAATGAGGTCCCCAGAAATGGAAATTAAGTTATGTTAAAATAGCTCTTTAGACACACACACACATGAACGTGCATACACATCTCGTACATATACACAGCCAAGTTTAAATTGACTTAAGAGGAATCTAATATTGTTCCTGTGTCAAAGCCTCAGTTCAAGTTTTGGATGTCATTCATTCATTAAATAACAGCTCCTTTGTGTGAATACATTTAAACCATAAGAGCAACAAATCCCATTCAAATTAGAGCTCTGTAAAGTCATTGAAAACTACAGCCATGACTAATTCATTTATCCCATATTTGCTGGATAGGACAGCAGTGATGCTTACTAAATAGGAAAACCACATTTTAACAGGGCTCGATGGACTGGGGTTCACTTTAGTCTGGGTTTACAAGACGCCAATATAAACAATTGGATGTCCTGGACATCTGAGTATAGTTTAGGATTAAGAAAATGAAACGGTCGGAACGGAAAATTAAATGTCCAAAAATCTTCTACTTTCATCTGTTGTGCATCTGGAGCTAATGTAAGTACATGCCTTGCCCAAGGGCATCACAGCAGTAGTTGATTAGGGAGAAAAGAGTGTCGCTCATTTACTTTCCGTGTGAGGCAATAGGTAACAGGGTCCTTCGCAAGTACGCTTTTCTAGCTTTTCAGCCAGTGCCAGCACCCCCATTAAAAACACTTTGTTAGCTTGTGCGTATACTTTCTGCTGGGAGACAATCTCCCCAGTCCAATTATTTTTTACAAGCCTCATTTCCTAACCTCAAGCTCACTGCAGCTTTTCCGAAGGTGCCGGGCGCAGGTAAATGTCTTCCCAGTCTATCCAATGTAGCTAGTGTCAATCTTCTGTGTCTAGTCAGTTTAACCTCAGCCCAGTTATCTTTCCCTCACATCCAGTCTCACCTACCTGGCCGGCTGGTTGGTGTGGGGTGTTTTTGAAGTGGTCCGTTAATTGGTTGGTGCCTGCCGACCCCAACCTTTTCCCAAAGGTTAATTAAGTTTCTCTTTTCATGCTGTCAAGCTCTTTATGTACTCTCTGCATACAGACTGTATGGGGGGTCCTTGGAAGAAGATAAAGAGGCACTATACAAATGTTACACTTGAACTTCTATTTCTATAAGTATATGTTTGCGTTTTAATGCTTTTTGTAAGTCCCAGACTCTTGAGTGACATACTTCAGAGTACGTACGAGATTGAAAGACGAAACTTCTGCTTGTTGCTTGAATCCAGGTATGGCTCGTCCAATGATTGCAAATCTCTCCATCAGAGAGTACCACTGTAAACAGAGGTTGGCACCTGGAGGAAGATGGTAAGAGAGCCGTATAATATCGTGAAAAATAAAACTCATATTAGATAAAGAGTGATGATTTACATTAAGTGAACCCTTCTGGCAGATTGATTTGATCTCTCTGAAGAAATGCTAGGGCATTGTTCACTTGGCTCTCAGGGATGAAGCGAGGGCAGAGGAAAGCGTGATTGACTAAGAGATTCTGAGGCATTGATTGGCTCTCTTTCTAGATGTCCTTACAATCTCCTGTGTTCTCAGGGATGGCAGAGAGAGCAAGCATTGACTGAAAATTGAAATCAAGCATTTTGATTTCCTTTTTAAAAGAAAGAAGATTAGAGAGACAGAAAGGGGTGAAAACTTAAGAAAATAGAAAGAGAAGTTATATTGCTGATTTTATAGATGAGAAAGGGCAAATCAAGGTAGAGTGATATTTATAAATACAGTTTTCTATGCCACATTTCACTGGCTCCTTACTGTATCATGGAAGACAGCTTTTTTATCAACTAGTTTCCTCTGAAATCTTGAGAAGATCTCTTTATCTCAGGGATCTCTACTGCAGTAATCTCCATCTAATGATTTACATGGCTGTAGAGTGCCAGTCTTTGAAGTTAACACCATTGGTTTGTCCTCATTTCTCACCAATCAGCCAGTCAGCCACCTCATTACTTAACCAGTGACCTCAAATGGCTCCGTTTTGCTAACTGAAACATTGGAATTAGTCAGAGAGCCAGACACTTTGTCACAAATGGTATAAAACGGAACGTGGATGGAAATGCTAAATGTGCTACTTTGCTTTGCTCTCTAGGGTATTTTATTTGCTGCCTTCAGGCTGTTTCGATTACCTTTACAGTTTGTTATGTACAATTCACATTAAACACTAAGGGTTGCTGGGAGTAGCCTATAAGAAATGCAGATAACATCTTGCAATGGGGGGGTGTTATTTTATTACTGTAGAAAATACAGTATGTAGTATGTTTTTTGTTCCAGTATCTAAGACCAGAGGGTCTGTATTGAAATATTGACTCTGGTACCAGATAACAGAAAAGGATATGTAGGCCAATGGAGCTGTTTGAAGGGGCCACCAGGCCGCCTTTACTGGAGCAGTGAGCATTTATGAGGTTTCTATCCATATCTCTATTGAAGAAGCCATGTTTATGTTCTGTACTGTTTGGGTAATGTTTAATCAAACCAAAGGGTTGCATTTGCACTTTATTGTATAGCAACACAGACTTTTTGCGATGCTTAATTGATCAGACATATCTAACAGCGGCAGCAAACATGCCATTTTTTTTTATTACCAAGAGTTATATTTTTTTGAAATTTAGAGGGATTTGTGAGCAACACATTTTACAAGCCAAATCTGAATCCACATATACAGGAACATTCTGGATGCACTTTAGGCCCGCAACCCGCCATGACACTTGACACTGAGGCGAGGCGCGCTATCCCAGCCCTAACCTAAACCCCTCCCTGCGGATCCTGACCTCACCTCCTCCTGCTCCTCCTCCTGCTGCTGCTAGAGGCCTTGTCCAAAATGTGCTGCCCCTAAGCCCCCTCAAACACCCTCCTCTGTGTCTGTTTAACCCGCTTCCTCCCAGCTTCCTCTGGCAGCATCTCTGCTTCTCAGTGAGAGGGGGGAGGACAGTCACAGTCTACGTCTCTCCCTGTTTGGCCATGATGACCCTCTCTTTTCTGCTGTCCCCCTTTCTTTTTTTGGCAATTCGTCTCTCAGTCGCTCTCTCTCTCTCTCTCTCTCTCTCTCTGTCTCGGTCTCTCTCTCGCCCCCCCTCCATCTATTATTCATACATCAATAACGGGGCCTGTTGTTTTCAGCAGAGGCTGATGTTGTGGGTGCCCTGCATCCTCACTCCTCCTCCTGCTATGCGTTTACTTATAGGGCCTGACACATACTGTCCACTACCTAGATATTGTCTCTCACCATGCTCTGAACCCGAAACAACTATTCAGCCAGGTAGTGGGACCATGAACCTTATATGGTCTCCCGGACCTCTAGGCTATTATGTCCCATTTTCTTCCATGACTTCTCTTCACTCCTCAACCATTACCCGCCTTTCACCCATCCGTCCATCCCTAGCAGCCTATAGCTCTCCCTCTCTGGGATGGTGACTTTTCCTTCTCTGCCTGCAGTAGGGGTACATCGGGGTCCGGACTCTGGCCTGGGTGGTTTCACCTGCAGCCCTCAGCGATCAATGAAGCCTGGCTGAACTTTGGTTTAATCAGCCTGGTGTGGACCGCTGCTACTCTGAATACTAATGTTGAACGGCGGAGCCCGGGGAAGGGGAGGTTAGCAGGAAGGTGATGGATTCAGTGCCAGGGAACGCAGGGCAAGGTGGGGCGTACAGACAGGAAAGACGTCCAGCACGCAGATTCAGCACTAGTGAAGAATCCCAGAACTTCTTATTATAAAGTTTCTTCTTCCTTTTTATGTACAAACTCCCTTTCTGTATTTTCACACATTCACAGATTCACATTCAAATACGGTTTTAATTAAATTCCTGAGAAATTGACTTTTTTGAGGTGTAAGCTACTGAGTAGTATTTGTATTAGAAAAATACATGTTAACGTACCAAATTTACCAGTTACCAAAAACCGCTATTTTAGTATAGTTGCCAATTACTGTATGTGTCTGTAATTGACTTTTCCCCGCCAACCCTGGGAAGCAGAAACTTGCCTGGAAAAAGCAGGACTACTGGTGATTTAATCTAAACCGCACGCCATCCTTTATTTTCATTGAGGAATCGAGTTAGTCAAGTAATAGCGACTGCTATTGACCCGGCTACTCGGGTCACTTCACATAGGCCTCATTAGATGCTTCGCAATCTTTGTAGTGCCAACATCATTTGAATTAATGCCATCAGAGAACCTGACAAATGTATCGACAGCAGCATACAAAAGCTATTTATGTTGGCATAACACAAAGTAGTAGCTTTAAAGCTGTCTTAAAAACCTTATTATTTAGAGTGTATGCAAAGGTTGAATATTAGCATTTAAAACAAAAAAAGTTTTGCAACTGTGTGGATGTACCAAATTTTTTTTTTATATTTTTTGTCTTTGTTATAAACTCGACATTTGATTGGACCAACACTATTGGATTCCAATTCACCCTCGGATCAAATACGATGAATAGTTACATTAGGCTGCTAAACCTCTAAGGAGATTTATTATTCTTTATTACAACCTATTGACCGGGATACTGAGTGTTGTGGCTTCACGCCCAGACACTACTGCTGTTCTGATTAGGTCTGTCCACATCCAAATGTTCTGTTTTCACAGGATGCACAATAATGTCACCGCGGGAGCTAGAGATTGTTATACTCTCTAGGTAATTGCTGAACTGGTTATACTAAAGTGTAATGGAATTCTTACACAGATAACGGGTGTAGCACCATGCAGTTATGGGAAGGTTATTTTTAACCACAGCGCATCATAGTGGTAAAAAAGGCCCCATATCCAACTGTCATTTTCTTCTAGCTGAACATTCTGTTTCAGTTAATCCTAAATTGATTGGCTATCTGACTGGGAGTGGGCGGATATGTCAGAGCTTATTGTTTACAATCCTGAAATGATGTCACACCTGGAGCCAATCTGTCTAAAACTAGAGAGGAATTTTGGCTAAATGAAATGTTAAACATTTTTAAATTATTCCCCTGTAAATACCTTTACCAGCCACGTTTTGGCATTGCCATTTAACCCCTGCCTTTTCAGTCATCCTAAGTAATTCTGGATTTGGGTAAATACCAAATCAGTCATTTCAATTGAAAAGATAAGCTTGGTCAGAAACATAGACGAGAAAGAAATCTCTACATATGATCATTGCATTGTGTGTGTATCATCTAAAACCTTGGGCAGGCGCTGTTTTGTCATCTAAGAGGCTGACCTTTGCCGGGTTGTGTAACACCGCTGCCTTTTAGCATTGGCCTTGACAGATTTACTCTGCCTACCATGACCTTGGCTCTCAGACTCACTGAGTGGCGGACAGAGAGACCTCGGAGAGGAAGTCAAGGTAACCTGGCCCTCAGTCCAGGGAGAAGGGGGAGGACACTGACAGAGTTAGAGAGAGAGTGTGCAATTGTGAAGAGCACAACAGCGAGAGGGAGAAAGTGTGCAAGACTCAAAGGAGGAGGGAGATGTAGCTTTTAGCAGTTCCGTAGAGGCCTAGGGTATCATATGTCCAGGAAGTGGGGGTGATAACGATCGATATGGGTTGCATTAGGCCAGGCCAGGCCACACCGAAATGAATGTCCATAACCCATAAACTACTATTCAGTCCTTCCTCACAAAATACAAACTAAATATTATTTAGCTATTTATTTGTTTTGTTAAGTGACGTAGGAACCCTCGTTATCAAACTTTTGTCTTTTTTTATGATAAATACTGACTCTTATTCCGAATACTGTTGACTATATATATGCGCAATGTTCGTCTTCAGTATGCAACAATTTTGTTATGAAATCATTCTAAATGACAGTAGCCCAGGTAGAATTATGCTGTGTGTATATATTTTTGCCTCAAAAGTGTCACCTCCAACAGAAGGTCAAACTCTCATTACTGTCAGGATGTTCACTTTCCCCGTGACTCTGTCTGTGTTTGCAGCTCAGCTCACCTCACCTTGTTTAGCTCATTTTAGCTAATAACGCTATGCAAACCCACAGTCCTTATGCAGTGCAAATTGGCTCTCATTTTGTGTTTACATTTTACAACTTGGCTTTAGCTGATTTTAGCCATAGCAGGACTAAAATCACCCAAGCACCCGTGTTTTACTAATTAAACATAGTTTCCTTTGTGATTGAGTAGAAGTAAATTAGTTGTGATAGGCTAACATTTTATCCTGACAAACCTACTCCACATTACTGATTCTAATGGACTGAAACGGAGGCTGCCTGTCTGGAAACCCTCCCCAACAGGTGTGTGCACACACCTGTACACACAAATGATCCAATTCCATGAGCACATAAACAATAAACGCACAAACACGCATGCTCTTAATTGTAACCCTCCCCCAACAGCACCCGCAATCGCAGACCCTTCTAATAGTGATCGGCACCCCAACCCCCCATCCACTCCACTTTCTCCCATTATCTGTGTGGGTATTGATCCCTCCATCCCTTTACTCCTTACACAACTAAAGAGCCCTGCTGGATGATTTTCAAGGGCATTTATGAATACAATAATGCATGGCTGCTGTGTTTTAAAGAGGGGTGCAAGATGTTTGTAAGATAACAGTTGCGTAACGATGTGCGATTGTGCATGAACATCACGGCCTATCTTCTTTACCTTTTAACCCACATAGATTCCAGCTGGTTGGGTGTTTGCTTTTCATTTAGGAAAAAAGACTGGGCTTCTCTAAAAGAAATTAGAAGCCTGAAGCCACATGTGTAAATAGCTACTTACGATTTTTTTCGGGGGGGGAAGAGAGAGAGAGAGAGAGAGACAGAGACAGAGAAACCGAGAGAGACCGACCAACAGCGCAGCTGGAGGGCTGAGGAGTGGGGCTGCCCCTGAAACAGGCCCCCTGTCAACCTGTAGGTTGACATACATACACTCTCTCTCTATTTTTGTGTGGTTTATTTGTGCGTGTTTGTGGTGGGACATAGGACAGGAAGCATCTGTTAACAGAGGGAAACTAAGAGGTGTCAAGCTGCCTGTGTGTGTTTAGCCCTCCCCTTTCCATCAAACTTGGCCATGACCTGTCTGTCTCAGCAGATGGAGAAACCCGTCTCTCTCTCTTTCTCTCTCTTTCTGTCTCTGTGTTTGTGGTTTCCTAAGCAACGTAAGAACTGTTCCGATGCAATGACCCGCAGCTGTCGAAATGAATAGCTGCAGAGAGTTTTTGTGATGTCTTGCGTGTTACTACTGCTCATGAATATTCATACCAGAGGCGTAGCAGTGCCTTTTTGGCAGGGACCGCAGTCAGCTACCTGCTGCTACCACACAGACACACACACACACACACACACACACACACACATACAGTATCGCACAACTGCCCTCTACCTCCGTCAAACACTCAGCCCCCCTCTCACAAATGCAAACAGAAAACCACCCAGGCAGGAAAGGGTTTCTCAGTAAATCCTGGCTGTAAAATGAGATTATATATTATAGATTATATATTCTGTCCTCTGGGGAACAATACTACACACTGGGGGTGGGGGGCTTTGTCCGCCTCCAGACAACACGGTGTCTCGTTTGGAAGCGTGCAGACTGATTTAAACGCGCAGCTAGTTTACAGCTGTTACTAAGTGGTTTAAATGAGGCCAGCTGACCCAGGCCGACTGTTGGCTGACTGCTGCAGAAGCCAGGCCTGGTGATATGGCTTTTATGTTTGGGATTTATTTCTGTAAGGATCCGCTGTTGTCTAATTGTCATTCTGAATGTTTTAACCCGTCTCTGCTAGAAATGGAGGCTGACGGGCAGGATAGCCTAGCGGTTAGGGTATCGGAAAGGGTTCGATTCCCCACATGTCCGGCGGACCTATAATCGTCCTTAATCAAGATGCCCAACCCCTACCTGCTCCGTAACCCTTGTAATTGTACTCACTGTAAAGAAATGTCTGCTAAATGACCTAGTTGTAAAGACTCTTCTCCTGTATGAACATTTGTTCATCATGGACACATTGTGTTGCTTTACTAGCAGCAACACACACACACACACACACACACACACACACAGCGTGTCAGCTTACTCGCCTACAGAGTGATAGCCCACTGTCTTTCCCTGCTAATCCCAGTGTTAAGTCATTCAGTTAAGTGCTGATGCGTTTCAGCTGTGTGGGAGAATGAACGCCGTACAGGGACGAGGCAGAGTCCAATTGGCGTACAGGCTCCACTGTTGCCATTTAGCAAAGTCCCTAATTCCAAGTGACTTAATGTACAAGTCGGAGCAGGTATGCACACGCATTATGCCTTTCTCCCCAGTCCGACGCTCTCCATCTGCACCTCTTGTCTGACAGCGGGGTCAGAAGTCGGAGCCCGTTGGCAGTGGCGGCGAGGGTGCCAGCCAACTTGCTGTCCGTCACAGTGCTGGCTCTGCCCAGTGTACACCCCAGCCGGCTAGTGGCTCCTTATCCGTCCTGGACGCCCTGCCAACCACTGGTTGGTCAGCGCAGAGCTAGGGGCGCGAGGGGTGGCCCGGTCTGTTCTTCTGCCAACACCACAGGCCACTGCCAACTAATGATGGTCCACTCGAGAGTCAAGAACCAATTGGATTGTCCCTTTCCAGCCAGTGACGGTTGACCCTAGAGTGTAGAGACCCTACAGTGAACCAAACTCCATAGCTGTACACTCTATTGGCAACAATTTAGTGTAACTGTTTAAATCTGCTGGAAAACGTGGCTTAACATCCGTGTGTGTGTGTGTTGTGTGTGTGTGTGTGTGTGTGTGTCTGTGTGGTGTTCTCCCTGTGTGCCACCCAGCTTCCCCCCTTCCCCCCTGTCTCTGCCCCGCCCACCTGTGCTCTTGTCACCTCCAATTCCAGCTTCAATTCATTACATCTTCCACTAACCTCAGCTGGCAGGGGGCGCGCGCGCACACACACATACATACACACGCACGTATAGACGCACCCTCCCTGTTTCCTGCCTGACAGAGATACGGTTTCTGGACCGAGGCAGAATTGGGTTCATAAGAGAATATTCATTGAGAGCTGTTCTCCTCATGTCTTACTGTGTCCTCATTCTAACAGTCAATAAAAAACAAATATAGATTTATTTATTATTTGTTTAACATATATTCTATTTAAAAAAAAATTATTCTTTTTTTTACTAAGCCCCAGTCCTCGTGTGTGTGTGTGTGTGTGTGTGTGTGTGTGTACTGTATATTTAGTTAGCATTTACATGGTAAATGTATCAAAGTGATACATGTATGTGTCTACATAGTTGTGTAGTTGTCCGGCTGTGGCTGTCCCTTTAACAACATTAGGCCAGGCTGACATTGGCCTCAATTGATCAGAGCTGTCAGGCTAAATGTGGAGTGTGTGTGTTGCCGTCTATACGAGACAGCAGAGCCAATATTCTCACCTGTCACACGCCCATGCAGGAATATTTCCTGCGTATAGTGAAAGAGAGCTAGGTGGGGAGTGACGGAAAGTAGGAGCAGGAGGAGGGAGTGCTAGACAGGAAATTGGACAGGACGAAGTGTAAACAAAGTCTCTAATGAGGGGAGAGAGTAGAGAATGGTGGAGAGACAATAGAGGGCTGAGTGTGGTGAGAGAGTGCGGCAGGAGGGGACGGGGAAAAACAAACGGGAGAAGAATGAAGGCAG
Organism: Percopsis transmontana; assembly: GCA_025447815.1. Lineage (NCBI taxonomy): Eukaryota > Metazoa > Chordata > Actinopteri > Percopsiformes > Percopsidae > Percopsis > Percopsis transmontana. The sequence continues at coordinate 4,338 of JAOEHI010049813.1, read as the reverse complement.
ACGTCAGCAAGACAGCTGTACGGTCCTCAGCTTTAGACAGACGTCATCCTCTCTGAGGAACGTTTAGGTTCTGACCTCGCCAGCCACTTTGTCACTACTGACATCTACAGGCCAACTGCTGAATGTTTAAGACTCATAATTCTGTCATGGCCCTGTCTATTGACTCAGGCTGCTGGATTTAGTGTGCCCGAAGCTATAATAAGGATATATCAATATACTTGTATATAGGGCCTCACACAAGCATCCAAAATGTCATCATTCCACTGTTTATTTACAAATTACAGATGAAATCATTTAAATATCTTTCTTTAACACTGAGATAATTTATGCCATTTACTGCTTCAATTCTTCTATTTCATGAATTCTATTTCAAACTTTCCAGTTGTACGTTCAGGAAGTAGGAATGGATGCTAAGCTAAATGACGGCCAGGGCATTGTATTTGTATAAATAATATTAACATACTTGTGATTAGAGTAAGCGAAAACTTACCATTCATTTTATCACGTCTTATTGGATATGCTGTCTGTTAACATTACTGGTGTATATAGTTTAATAAAGGGTTTCCGTGATATCCACTTATCGACAAATATGTGTAATACCACCATAATATTGCTTTTGTCAAACTGACAAGTGTGTGCTGTCAGCGCTCTCACTGGCCACAGAACCTAGCAACCAAAACATGCTAACTGGTATGTGGCTTCTGGTTTGAGGTATTGAGCAGTAACTGTGATAAGACAGTTTACACTCTTGTGTCTCCTACCTCTGTCTGTATCTCAATTCATGCATTTTCCTCTACCCTAAGTGTTGCTCGCTCGCTCACGGTCTCAGGTGTGCCGTAGCAGTTGTCATTAAATGTTGAACTATGGCTGTCCCTCCGCGGCCCAGAGGCCTTAGCCAAAATGGCTGTGAATTTAGTGACGTTATATATCACAGGGACAAAAGTGTGATACTTTTATTGTTTTTTATTGATCCAAGCTCATCATTCTCTCACAGAATTTAATAAACGGTGCCCAAGGCCCTTGCGTTCAGCCTTTTTAAAGAGAATAATTCAGTATGAACAGAGCTGATTATTGAAAAATGAAGTGGGCATCTTACCAACCATTACTACTGAGACCCATTTAGCCCTTATCTCTGTTTGAAAAGTCAAATAAATAAAAAATATATATATTTTATGTCCGTAATCCTAACCTCCCCTTCTCCACTCACACCTCTTTATCTTGTCTTTTAGACACCAGGCCCCATCTGGGACACTAACCAACCATTTTCAGACTATTAAAGCAGGCCAACAAGGGCCTTATCCGTTATACAGGCTTCAGGCCCAAAACCATTTTAGTGCCAAGTCCTTTCTGACCCACTGACAATGATGAGGCAGATGATCCCAGTGTTGCAAGGCCTTTTGAGAGGGCCAGTCCCTCGTGCAGCTAAATTGCAGGGCTGGGCTTTATAACCCATTTTATAACAGACACGATAAAGCCAGCAAAATGCTCCGGCCCATAGCTTGTTAATCAGGCAGTAGAAAATGGGCTGCAATAACCGAAGAAACCATTTATACCAAGAGCAGGAAAGGGAGGATATTGCCCTAATATGTTTCCTGATTTGTTTAGCTTTCAGAGACTTAAGTGGGTCTATAGCAAAAGTCAGAGGCATAGGTAATGCAAAGAAATGCACAGCAACAAAACCTTCAAAATAGATTCTGTATGCATGGGCAACAATGTCCTATTTGACATCCTCCTACTTTTAGTACAGTATGGTATGTGGTTGTTAACCTGTGGTTGTTGCCATCCCGACATCTACAGCTCCATCTATGTAAGAGTCGGCAGACACATCATACACAGTGAGCAGACCCCTCTATTAGACTACAGTACAGTATTTGCTGTCAGAATGGACAGCAAATACTGTCCATACCCCCCACCCACCCACCCATTCACATGATGGATTTGTACAGCTGAAGTAGTCATATGCATGTATATTTAACCTCCCAACTCTCATCATTAATGCACGAGCAGCATAAAGACTTCCCCCTCTTCGCCGGGGGGGGGGGGTATAGGAGACCACACCAATTAGTCTTATTCTTTTTACTCTCTCCTCGTCAATTTCTAATGTCGGTTTGACAAATATAAAATTGCAGTGGGATATGTGACCTACAATTCTTGCCATTTCTCACACGCATGCACACACATACACTTTGCCTTCACCATATCTCAGTACCATTACACTTCTTTCAGCGTCAATACTTAAAATATTATCAGTGACATGTATTAGTTGTATTACAACTAGTGTGTGTGTGTGTGTGTGTGTGTGTGTGTGTGTGTGTGTGTTAGGGGTTAGGTACAGTATATGGATGTCAGGAGGTTTCACTCCAAATGCCAGACTTGTAGCATTATTGGGTTCATGGTTCAAGGTATGTGTCTCTGTTTATGTGATAGGAACAGGAACTGCTGCTTTAATGTGCCATGCTTCAAAAGCCAGGCTGCCATTAAACACCAGCTCCACCCCTCGATGTGATGCTGCCTTGTGACTGTTGAGCTGTACATTGGGCCTGTTAGGGAGGAGTACCGAGGTGCCCGTGCCCCCAGACTCGCCGTCTTTAATATTGCATAGTGGCATCATGGCTCCACGCGGCCCCAGCCTATTGCTGCCTTCTGGTTTAGCCTGGGTTGGCTCTGCTTGGCTCGGTATGAGCATTTGTCCTCTCTCACTATCCCCCTCCCCACTGCCAAACTGGTAAGACTGGAGACTAGCAGGCTGGAATTTGTAGAACAGAGTGGCTGGACATTTGAATATACAGTGTGCATTAGAAGTATGTACTTGATGCTTATTAAAGTACTGAATATATTAGTTAACGCCACCATGTTCTGGTTGTGAACAGGCATTGATGGTGTAGCCTGTGTCATGTCATTCATGTTGGTGCTGAAAACCCAACTTCATTTTTTTTTTTGTGTTTATGAGAAGTCACTTTTTGAGTGACAGCTTTGCCTTCAATACTCAAAGATGCATGACTTTTGAAGTGTGCTGTCTTGGAGGAGGAGATGGCAAGAATGAAAAGGTTGTGTTTAGTAAAGATATGGGTTGTGCAAATGTCTTTCTTAACCTATATAATATATCCATCTTAAAGATAAGATGGATATATTTGGTTCTGAAATTGTCTACATTTCATCATCATTTTCCTAAGGTCACCCAACACAATAAAAAAGAAAAGAGAGGCTTTCCTACCTATCAGAACTAATATTAGCTTTCGGCCCTGCTTGGTCATTTACAGCTCTCAGAAGTGTCTTGTCCGTCCCTCGGCTCTCTACGTTAACGATTCAGGATCATAAAATGTTAAGACACTGTCGAGCCAGCAGTAGCTTTCAGGAAGATCAAACGTGTGTGTGTGTGTGTGTGTGTGTGTGTGTGTTAGTCAGTGGCCATGATTACTGTGTGGAACTTATATTCTGTCTTCTCTCTCCTCTGTCTGAACAGCTGCCTGCAGACCTCAATAAGATGCACCTGACAGACCACGCCCACCAGCAGGTGATGCCTCCCAGCCAATCAGGGTGCAGCATCGCCAGCGACTCGGGGAGCAGCAGCCTATCAGACATTTACCAGGTGGGTTTCTGATTCTCCTTGCGTGTGTCTCCAGAGCAGGGAAACTACAAAGTGAAATGATTAAAGTAATAAATATTTAAAACATTTTAGTTTTCAAATTCTGAATAAATAATTTCCACTTATGTAGCCTATTTCACTTAGCAATAAACGTATCCGATCTAGAACACATTTTATTACAATACATTTAAGTCAATTAGCAAACTTTTATCCAAGTAAGTACATACAGTATAGTACGTACGTACAGTATATACTATCTGGCTGATTGACTGTATGTATGGTTTAATGCGGGATGGGTGTGTTTTAATCCATCCTGCATTACTAATTATACTCCAGTGGTTGTTTTCCTCCTCCACTTCCCCCTGTGGAGGAAAGGTCACATACAGAAGCATTACAAAACTGGCCTGGCCAGCAGAGCCTGCTTTTTGCTCGGGCTAGTCACATGTCTGTATGGTCAATAACACGGTACTCCTTGGAATTTCTCATGTGAACGAACGGTATTAAGGTGGTTCCGGATCAATAGTCCATAGGAGGTACTGCAGCCTGCGGACCTAACCTACTCTCCTAGTTATAATTACAGCCATGGAAAAAATTAAGAGACCACAGCGCATTTAAAAAAATATAATATCTATATACATTAGTGTTGGCCTACAAGGCATCAAAAGGAACTGCCCCGCTCTACCTCCAAGCAATGGTAAGATTCCAGGCTCCAGCCAGAGCACTGAGATCTACCACCTCAGCGGGCAGGCTGG
>JAOEHI010049802.1:2446-20149 GCA_025447815.1 Percopsis transmontana | reverse complement strand
TAGTGTTAGGTAATGCTGCATAGGACAAATTATGTTTATAGTAAAATATTTCCCCTTTTTTCTTATTCTTCTTACCAAGTGAAACTAACAGCATAACATAATGCCTAAACCAGATAAGTTTATGGACAAATACTGACGGGAAGCTACAGGAAGTGAGACATTTTATGTATCAAGAGGACAATTAGTATGGTAAGAAACACTGCTCTCTTCCTCGGACAAAGCTACGCCTCAAGTGATATCTGCAACCACAGTAATCTTTTTTAAGGTCTGGACCAAGTAAAAAGAATATGTCATTTCAAAAACAGAGTAATTGCATAACCAAAGAGACCTTCTATATATTGTTATCCTATGCAGCTTTAGGAAAAATTGTTTCAGTGAGTCAATAAAAGGGTGATGACAGTCCTTCCATTTTGAAATGTCGTTTATAATGACTGGTATTACACTTGCCATTTCTTTATTTTTCCTCACTTATTTCCTTACTTTGTGATTGTAGACTCGAAAGTAACAAAAGGACAAAAAAGTCACAAGGAGCACTTTGTTCAAGGCTACATGTACATAACAAGTACTGTATGCATTTAATTGCACTTTGCTGCAAGGTAATTTAACAGTTTATGTAAAGAAATATTGTATGTATATTGAATTTTCTGTATTGATATATTTTAATAAAACTACAGTCTTGAGTTTGTGCTGAAGCCTTGGATTAGTATTGGAGCTGAATTTAGAGTTACACCTCTTGAATTTTGATTTAAATCATGTGATCTCTTATGATTGGTTGACTAGGTCATGTAGTCTTTCACAAGTGGTTGCAATATGTCACATTCATTAGAGGAAGGGAATTTGGCTACTGAGACCTAAAATGTTTTACGGATGCTGTAAGTACCTGATCGCCTTGAAACTAAATGCGCTCTTGAGAAACGTATGCTCTCTTGTCGGCCTTTATGTTTGATGTAAAGGCATCACTACCTGTGATTTACTGTGATTTAATTTCTTGTGACTGTGGCACCTGTACACCAGATTACAAAAACTGCAAGCGGAAAGTCTTTCATGAATTGGGTACTGATTCATATCAAGGTAGGACAAATGGTGGAAAAACTGTTCATGGGAAAACATTGTTGGTTGCGTTAAAAGCTAATTAGTAGGACCAGTGTCAGTCAGATAGTGCCTCTTGATGTATTTGACCTCATATGTTATCTATATTCCATTCATATGTTTTTGTGTTGTTTATTCTTTTATTAGACAGCCGTCACAGTCATGGGACTGAGCGGACAAGGAAGCTCATGAATAAAAACAATGTTTGTACATAAGCTACACCTTTGGATTTGTGAATATCAAGCCTGTTTGTTGTTCACCCTCTGTAAACCACCTAGGACTAGATGTGAATATGTTTCCGGTGGGTAATACTAATGCTAATTCACTGACCGTATATGCTTGCTGTGTAATTCCCCCTAATCCTTTTCTTCAATGCCTGCTGTGAATGTAGAGCAGCCATCCTTCGTTTCCAACGTGGTTACCACACTAGAATGCAATACAGTTTTTTTTTTACTAGATAATATATAGCAGTCATGGCTATAGAGGGTTAGGGTGTTTTCACATCTAAAAGTCTGGACCAAGGTCCAGACCAAGGTCGGTGTGTTGTCAATTTGGCAGCTTTTTCCATTTGAATGGAGAAAAATGAATGAACAGATTAATTTAGTTATATAGTATTAATTTTGTTATATACTATATATTATACTATTATCATGGCATTAGCCTAATAACGCAGTACTCAAGACTAGTTAGAATTCGCCCAAATGAACGTCCTTGTGTTATAGGTTTCTGTTATTTTTGTTTTTTTCAAGTTGACTTTTGATTTCTTCGTCAGAACAAATTACAATTAAATACTTCGACTCCTCCTCTCTCCATGTGCTACCACGGCACATTTTTTACTTCTCTTCTGTTTATTTTTCTCCTTTTGTTTAATGCCTGCCTCAACTTACTGTAATTGGTCCGAAAGTCCAAACCAAGTGTTTTCATACTGCTTACGAACCGAACCATGGTTCAGTTTGATCCAGACCGAGACCACCTCTTTTGATTGGACCAAATGAATGTCCTTTGGTTCGGAACGTGGTCCAAAGCACCTTTCACACCTGCTATTTGGATTCGGACCAAACTGAAAAGTGCGAAGGTCTGGACTAAACAAGGTAGGTGTGAAAGCACCCTTAGTGTGTCATCCCCAGTATTGCAATTTTATTTTTGATTATTTTAGGAAGGGAATTTCTATATGTACAGTACACATGCATTTAGCCTCGAACTGAAATAATACCCCCACTGGACAAAAAAAATGCATGCTACCTCTTTAAAGCAACCATCTAGAGCAGAAAGATTGATAATGAGATATTAAGTTTTATTTTACTGAAACTGCCTTTTTGCCGACATGTTTTACTCCAATAACAGTGATAAATATACAGTATATTAATACAGCTGAATGTGTTTGAAATCATTCTGATTAATTTTAGATAAGCTATGTGAAAAACTATCAAGGCTGTGAGCTGGATAGCATCTACCTGAGCTTGAAATTAAATGTTTTTGGCTGCCCACCAAGACAACTTGTTCCCTATTACTACAGCACTCAAGTCAAACCAGCCCTTAAGCCCACAACTCTCCTATCAGTGTGTGTGTGAACGTGCATGCATTGCACCCAGGCCATTCAGTGACAAATCTCTCTCCAATTTTACACAGCAAGTATAAGGCTATGATTGGAAAATGACACCACGATTGTAATGTGAAGCTAAGGGCTCTGTCTGAAGCATAGCCAGCACTTCTGTTATGGACTATTAATTCTGTACTGCCATTGGGAAGACAATGTTAAATAGAAAAATATGCAGACATTGAGCATGTGTCCATACAGGCCTAGTCGAGGAAAGGTAGCATTATGTTCTCGGTTTTAAGGGTACTAATTGGATAATTGGGTGCTATACTTATTTATTGTTACTAAAAGGTTGTAAAGCGATGATCCCCATTACACTAAAAAGCCACAAATGGGTTTCCTCATTTACCATGCCCTGAACGCTTGATTTCAAGTAGTAAAAATCTATGTATGAGTTTTGTTATATTAAGCGCCAAAATGTTACAGCTTAATCCATTCAACCCCATCCTTAAATGTCCCTGGGTGCCTACTGTGAAAGTGCCCTAGATTTTCTACCCTGGCGAAAACCATGCAGCTCAGACCAGCTGGGAAGCTATAAGCTGATCATGTACTGGTCCAGCCGCCTAGCTTTCAGGGAAGGTAGACTTTCCTTTTGAAATGCAATTTCAGAATTACCTTTCCAGAGGCTTTAAAGATGCTAGCAATGTAGGCCTACTGTAGTATAACCTATGAGAGAACCTGTCTCGCTTTTTATGCACATTTGCACAGTAAACTTATCAAAGACTAGCAGCTACACCAGTGTATAACAAGCAGAACACCAAGGCTCTCTAAATACCAGGGGTTCTGATGACACTATCATACTAACGCTTGGTTTGCACCAAGCCTGGCTACAGTTTTAAATATCACTTTATACTAGGAGCCAAATAATTGCTTTTATCACAGTATAAAGTGACCCACAAAACCAACATCTATAGGTAGATTGTTCCGTCTAGAATTATGCTTCAACTAATAGCCTGAAACACTGAGGTCTGTGATACAAAGCAATATAGCCACCAGTATAGCAGAGCAAGATTGCTAAGTTTGTCCTTCACAACAGAACATTTTCATTGTGAACCGATGGTGCTACTGAAGAAGAGTAAACTTCCTGTTTAATCTGTAGACAGGGAACATGATTTATACAACTGGCAAATCCCCAGTCCACATAAGTGTTTTGAATTAATATGGCTGGATAGACTCATTCAAAGTTGGAAGTATATTTTCCACAGAGCTAAATTCATACCATTTCATCTGGTCAGTAATGTGTGCAACCTTGGAGTGACTTCATGTTTATTTATCTTGGAGAACTCTTGGCTGGAGAAATCGTACCCAAAATTCCTATTTGAATTTCTGACAAATGGTTGTGCTTTGCACTTTTCAGAGTAGGTGGTCAGATATTTCCTAGTTACGACTTTAATAGAATGGAGGTTTATTTTGGAGCGGTTACTCCCATACTGTTTGATTAGTCTATGACAGTTGTGTTGGACCTGTTAGGATAACCCACTATATTGACTCTTTTTTGATTGATTTGTCATATGCAATTTTACATCATAACTTCACCCAACTTCAACCCTGGAGCTGTGTATTCAACCAAATAAACGCAAAACAAAAGTAAGGGTTTTTAGACTTAGTAATCCTCCTTGGCACTGAATATTCATACCTGAAATTGCTTCCGACTATGGACTATGGATACCCTTTATTCTTAAACAATGACCTGATATTTCAATCAATGCTCCATCGGCTTTTGAGTTTTTGAATGTCATCAAGAAGTGGTGAACTAAGACTTTTATGTTCAAAATACGGGTATTTATTGTATCCTAATAAAGGAATGTGAATAAAATATATTACCGGAACACTGCTAGGAAAAGATAAAAAATAGTTTTTATTCAATCATAATGTCCATACAAAACAACCAGGTTGGGTTGTTCAAAGAATCAATGTACTTAAAAAAATATCATATGTAAACTATACCTTGAAAACAATATTTAGTCAATCAAGCACTCCTAAACAGTACACAGGAAGCGTAGTCTACAGTACAAATCAATTACTCTTATCTTTATCATGGGTGTTGGTCTCGAGGGACAGACTTCATATACCATTGTATAATACCTGGGGACATCTATGAGACAATTTGGCTTAAATGAGTGGTAAACAGTTTGAAACTTCTAAACCAATCCAACGCCTTGTGAAAGCAGAGTTATAAATAGGGGCATTGATTGAAATATCAACACTGTCCCACCAGCAACTTTGTAGCTTTGCTTTGTAGCAGCAACACCATTAAAGACTCCATCTTTCTAAACGAATAAAGCAACCAATACACTATCAATGCTGATGCACTGGCATGAAATGGAGCTATAGTTAATGTTATGAGCTGCAACAGTGTTTTCACTACTCGGGCCATTTGCTTTCTGTCTGTCAGCCAGGTTGCTGCTGGATGTTGCCCCAGTCATTAGGGAGCATTAGTTCATATATCTCCAGACTCGGTGTCTCATTCTGTTTGTGTGAGAACGAGACAAGTTTCTTTAAAAACCTCTTTGTGTTTGCTCCCATTTGTGGTTATTTTTCCAATTTTCAGTTTGGCTATGTTTTCAGGGCATTTTCAGTGGGATCCCAGGTAGGGCAACTTTTGTTGGGCTCAGTTAAGATTTCTTTTTCTGTAACTTGTAAAGAGTAAAGTACGGTAATGAAAGAGAAATGCCAATCATTTCAGTGCAACCACGAGCACAAACACACTCGCATACATTTCTCGCTATGAATATTTTGGACTCTCTAATTATTCTACCCTGTCTGTCTTTGGAGGTATGCCAAAGACACACTTCCGAAGACAGGGCCAGACAGAACTAAACCCATGGACCACGGACATCGAGTTTACCCTTAAACGTTATAGCTGCAGCCAAAGGATGAAAGTCATTGGGGTATGAAAATGGTGGTCTATGGCAAATCATTAAATAGAAGTTATCGTCATCCTCCTGGACGGAAAGCCACAAGCAGCAAGTGCACAAGAAGGTGCTTTAAAATGGCTGTCATTACATATTCTTACAGAAATGTGTGCTTATGTCACATTCCATATTCAACAATTGTAGTACACTTAGGAAGTTTTCACACCTGTAGTTCAGTTCATTTGGTCCGGACCAAGGGCAAAAATTTCCACAAATTTCCACGACAGTGTCCTCCCATAATGCAAAGCGCAGCTGACTACGGCAACTGGTTTATTTAAAAAACACGCAGTTCTTCCAGCAGTTGGGTCAGATTGAGGTCGGATCACGTTCTTACCACAAATTAACCGCTCCAGTTTGTTTAAAAGCGTACTGAGACCACCTCTTCTAGGAGGTCTCAGTACGCTTGTTTGGTCCACTTTTGTTGCACACCCAAGTGCGATTGCTGCATTCACACCTGCTCAAACGAATCGCACCAACGGGGGAAACGAACTCTAGTACGATTCAACCGAACTAAAAGTGGCAGGTGTGAAAGTGCCCAAAGTCTAGTTTCTAATCAGCTTAAAGACCTATGGAAAGAGAGAACTATCCCATATTCAAGTGTTTAAATTAATGTAAATTAGTGAGAATTAGAATGTACAAAACAATGAAATCCTGTGAAAAGTTCTTTGTGTACAGGGCCTTACGCTGACTACTGAGGTCCAGAAAGTGTTCCTGTTGTACAATTACATTCAAATTATAAATAAATTCATATTTTAATGAATTTGTTCTTGTGTTTGTGCGTGTCAGAGAGAGAGAGTAGCGTAGGTAGAAATCACAATCTGGGTGGGCACAGAGTAAATCAGGTGGGCCTGGTTCTCTCCTACTTAATAGGTTCTGAAACGTATGTTAACCAAAATATGCCATTACAAATAATATTGCCTGGATGCACCACAGTTTAACCACACAAGCCTTATTACAGGCACCAAGACAAACATTAACAGCATCGCAAAAAATCTGACCTATCATCATATGTAAAGCAGGAAGAAAGGAATCCTTCTGATTGGGTGGGCCAGAGTGTTCACAGGCCCACCCATGCCTTCGCAGTTGGTGTGATTATCTGTGTGTGTTTGTGTGTGAGACATGAACAAATCAATTCACTGAATGAGGATAGAAAGGAGCCAACTAGGCAACATTCCTACAACAACGTGAAACTAAACAGTAGGATATATTGAGTTAAACACGCTTTTAAATAGACTCACTATTGATGTATATACACTACACTCAGAAACTAATAAAATGATTTATTTAACAAAACCATGTTGTTTTTGCTTAATTTTGGAGAAGCATCAGACAAATAGTTCTACCTGAATGTAAGCAAACTCAGTGAGTGGAAGTTAAATGGGCAAAAAACCTACATCTTGATAATTGAAAAGGTGGAGGAGTCATCACCTTCTCTCTTCCATATAAAGCTGAGCACTGTCTGCTTAAAACATTTAATTTTGATTCTTAAATTAGGACATGCATGCAATGAGGATTATGCTTCAGCAATGCATTTCACAGCTAGAATGCCAAGGGGAACTGTATGAGGAAAAACTGGAGCAAAACTTAACGTAATGTTAATTGAGACCAATATTCAACATTGGGAATTACATTTTCAACATTGCAATGAACGTAGAAGAACAGTAAATGGCATTGCAATTTAATTGCTAAGTTTAGATGTAAGCTAACGTTTTCCGTGATGCTAATCGTATCCAAATAGCTATCTAACGAGGTTAAAAGACAAGTTGTTTTAACCTCGCTTTGCCACAAAATTACCAAAAAAATGCAAAAGAATGAATCACAACATTGCTCGTTTGTATTTTCTTACCCTAAGAAAATACGATAAAAATAGAAAATGGGCTATAGTATTTGTGCATGGCTCACGTGCATGGAACACTATGATAGGGCTGCACGATATGTATTGTTTCAGCATCGTCATTGTGACGTGCGACTACTGCGATGGCCCTTAGGCCTAAAGACCTGTTTCTTCACTCCAGGGAGTGGCTCATAAGAGGCAATGACTGACACCTGTATAGAGGTATTTAAGCAGTCAGTCTGGCTCTCCTTTTTGGGTTACTTGGTTGGGTGGTTTGTGATTGTTTTCTGTAGTGGACACTAAACACATCACTGATTAACTATATTTAAACTAACTATTTAAATGTAAACATATTTTAAATAAATATATTTTACTTGAGAATCATGTGTGGTCTCCACATTTTGTCCCACCCTTGAGCCCGGTCGTGACAATACGCACAATAGTCACATCAAAGGATATGCGATGTCAAGTATACTGGTCTCTCGCAGCAGGCAAGTATATGAAGTTTCTCCTCTTGCAGACGTGTCTCAGCGCCAGGTGGGCTTGTTTCTCAAGCATGATGTTGGTGTAATTCACACATTCGCCTATATGCAGTCCGTGCGCACGGTCCGCGTACCTCCAAAATGTTGTGTGTGTGTGTATATGTTACGGCCTGTCATATTGTATGTGTTACTGTGTCTGTTTTTCTCACTCCACCTGTCTCCCCAGAGAGAGTTGGGGCCCAGCTGATTGGCTGTAAGTAGACTCACCTGGGGCTCCTTCCAGGATGTATTAAGGGAAGCTCCAGTCTCTCTCTCTCTCTCTCTGCTGGTCCTTCGTGCTTGTGCTTTGTAACTTTATTATCTGCCTATTTAACTGGAAGCTGTAGGGCTGTGCTGCCATTTTTTGTTTTATATCCTGTTTAATCCTGTTTCTTTTTAGGCAGGAGTTTAGAACTGTATTCTATTTTCTATTTAACAGTGAGCTTCCTTTTTTTTTTTTTTTTTTTTTTTAGATTAGCGGCGTGGGATGTTTCTTTCTTCTTCTTTTTTGGCCTAAGCCACTTGAAGAGATTTTTGCTTCCCTGTGCAATATATAATGATATAATATTGTATTATTGTTATTTGATATAGTCATTTTTAGTCAATAAAAATTACTATATCATTTATGTGACAACGCATGTGTATTTGACACACGCAATAATTTCAGTTTTAATTGAGTTTTTAGTGCTACTATCAGGTAACTGTGTTGAATACTGCGGCCTGCAGGACTCTGCCACGTGCTTTGGTTCACTGCAAGGAGCAGACAGGGAAAGCAGAACGGACTGCTTCTTTCAGCGCAGCCACATATCCAACCTTTCTTGAATACCAACTGATCTGAAATGTCCTGGCAATGGAACTATCGTCACAACCCCCCCCCCCCCCCCCGCACGCACTACAAATGTGAATCAAATTTGCCCGATGACACAGTGGCTTTAAAAGCAACAAGTGAAAGTTAAACACTGGATGCAATGCAAATTGTTGTGATATACGCCAAACGATTTCCGAGCTAATAGCCAGGCATACCCTTCGTGTATAGCCTACACGAAATATATGCTGAACACTCGCTCCGGAACAGATCCATACCTCTTTGGACCCAAAGCTTTCCTTTTGAAGACGTTCCAGTTGATTACAGTAGCTGACTCCATTTAGGTATTGCTGGATCCTTTGCGTTCAGACATGGCTCTCCCCAAAACCACCAAAAAGAGAAGTAAGTGTTTGACGGAGGGTTTTAATTATTTTTATTTAGCGAGTGAAGCATATCAGCCAATTTGTTTTTGTTGGTATATTTTATAAGAAAAACAGTTTCTTGGCCTGTAGCCATCTACCCCAATGATCCCTACAAACCCCAAACATCGTAGTGATGGAGCCTTGGATGGGCCATTATTGAGAACAAAAGCATATGTCGCTTACTGTTACAGTAGTCTATGTGGAAAATGCTTTTTAAAAAGTCTCAGCGGTTTTAGTGTCAACCCCAGATAGGTTATAGGCGACTTGTGCTTAAGCAGACTCTGCCTATAGTAGACTTTGTTATTTATTCTGTCCATATAGGCTACAATTTTTAGATAGTCCACCGTCTAGTAGACGGTGGACTAATATATTTAAAAGAACAAAGATCTGTTAAAAATGTTTATTTTTAAAAGTTCAAGAAATGTTCAAGAAAAGTCAGTGGGTAATCATGAATGAAATCAGGTAGCATTTAAGATCTGTTTTTATTATGTCATTATATACAGTATATTATATAATACCTACCAGGCAGTTTTAAGTTCTGTGATCCCTTTGTACAAGAGTGTATGGACCTCCGTTGTTACACCCCTACTGTGTGGAGTGGGCCTGTGAGTGTGCTACAGGTACATTTATTCATAGGTAACTTTGAGACTACTATTACATTCTCCCCCCAAAAAATAGAGGTCGGACCTTGGTGACCTCAATGCTGCGTATGGCCATGCATGTGTGGCCTACCTCTTACTCTACCTCACACACAGAAACACAACAGAGAGCATAACTAATGAAACAAAGCTGCCAAGACCACCGACCAAACGGAACTAACCACCGTTGGCTATATGAGACAGGGAAGTGTGCAATTCTCCATTTGGAGCAGTGTATTAGACACATTTTTTTTAAAGAGCACGAGATAAAATGCAAAGCTGGGGGAACGGCGTGATAAATCCTTCTGTGGACTTTTCCCCGGTTGCTCTATCTTTAAATTACTGGGTTCTGCCAGATGGAGAATGCTGTAGAAAAGTTAATTCATTTCCTATAAAGCTTGAAAAAAAATGGTAGGAGGGTAGACAAACGAACCTATAAAGTAGACAAACTTCCTGCCCCCCCCCAAGAAGGAAAGCCACTTATCCTGTTTTGTTCTTCCCTCTTTTAGCTAATCACATTTTTTACCAGTAGCCATAATTAAGAACATGCTTTAAAAACAGCACGTTATTGATTAAGTACTTCAGGAAATTGTTCTCTCAATAGAATCAGGTAATGGCCATTTGATTTAAATTGCTCAGTAGCGGTTTGTGTTTATTGAGTGCCACAAAAACCTCAGTTTACAAGGCTCTTTGATCATTGTAATCTTTGTTATTATTAGTGTTTTCTATTGATCATCTTTTCATGTTTTAACATTTCTTACCTTGGTTGTGGTATGCTAACATACAAACTGAGTGGGTTTGTTTAGATAGTTTTCCACCTGACTTGACTTTTGACTCGTTATAAAAAATATTCATGTTTAAATTCATCATCATTGTAGTTTGTCACTGGGTGCAATGTTTGAGCTCTTCCAAGTGGACGCATACCCGATTGACGCCTGGCTCAGTGCAGTGAATGTCGGTTAGAAATGAGTCGTCACCACTCGAGCCACCCTAGCTAACTGCATGATGGGAAATGACTTGCTGACGACATAGGGAAGTGCTCATTGGCTTAGAAGCAAAGCAAATAAATATGACGATTATTGGGTTTCTTATTCTTTATTCTAAGATGTGCTACTCTGATAACAGTCCAACGTCGCTTTACTTTTATGTGCTAATGTCACGCACTGTACTGTAACAAAGCAATATCTTTCCATGAAATAATAAATCATATTTCTGGCATCGTGTCTTTATCAAAATAGAAATACAACTCCTGGTCATTCATAGCCGCTAGCACAGTAGTTTGAGTGACTGGGTTAACATACAAGAGGATGCGTGTTTGATCCCGGGGGACTAGGACTATTATTTTCCATGACTTGTATGTCGCTCTGGAAAAGAGCACCTCCTAAATTACCTGAATCACTCGACCTTTTTAGAAATGACACAGCAGCTCATATCTACCTTGGACTCCTTTGGTGTGGACACTGATTAGAAACCCAATAACCCATTCATTTGTACAATAGTGTTTCTGATTATGATTACAGTACACGTGAAACTCAGACTTGTATTCATCTAGCAGATAGTCATCTTATATGGACATAATAATGACACAAAAATGCAATACATGTGCAAGGTATCCTGTTATTCTTTAGGTTAAACAGTCATGTCTAAACAGACATGCTGATCCACACTGTCAACAGGAATGTTCTGTCCAGTTGTTAAAGTGTATTCTTTCATTTACAGCATTTAGCAGACACTTTTATCCAAAGTGACTTACACACTTTTGAACTGGTTAACCACCAGTTTTTGCAAGCAGATAACATTCTCCCAGAATAAGGACAGCATCATGTAACAAGGTTACTTTACCTATGAATTTGCACAACATTACTCGTAGGTTTATCATTCGCTCCACAAGTGCTTAAAATTCTTAGAGCTGATCCAACAAATTAGAAAGAAGTGACTTTTTTTTGTTTAAAGGGGAGGAAAGAAGGATAGTTAGTGGGATTAATGCTATGATGTAGAAAGATCGGTGGCCGAGGTACAGAGATGGATTTTAAAGAGGTGGGTCTTAAGTCTCTTGCGGAAGATTGGTAGTGATTCTACTGTTCGGACCGCTGTAGGAAGGTCATTCCACCATTGCGGTGCCAGGACAAAGAAGAGTCTGGGCTGGCCTGCCAGCCGAGGTGGTAGATCTTAGTGCTCTGACTGGGGCTTGGAATCTTACCATTGCTTGGAGGTAGAGCGGGGCGGTTCCTTTTTGTCTAATGTCTTGAATCGGAAGCGGGCTGAGACGGGGAGCCAGTGAAGGTCTCGGAAGAGGGGGGTTACGTGAGAGAACTTTGGTTGATTGAATACAAGACGGGCTGTTACATTTTGGATTTGTTGTAAGGGTCTTAGAGATTCTGGTTGAGATCTGTGTGTCAGATGGGGGGAATGAGAGGTAGAGTTGGGTGTCGTCGACATAGGAGTGGTAGGAGAATCCGTAAGAAGAGTTTACAGAGCCAAGAGATCTAGTGTACAGTGAGAAGAGTAAGGGTCCCAGCACAGATCCTTGGGGAGCCCCAGTGGTGAGCAGACAGTGTTTGGACAGGTTTCCATTCCAGAAGACTCGATAGGAGCGATCTGTCAGATAGGACTCAAACCAGGAGAGCGCCGAGTTGGTAGTGCCCAATTCAGCGAGGGTTGATAGAAGGACGTGGTGGTTTACCGTGTTGAATGCTACAGATAGGTCTAGGAGAATGAGGACTTAAGAGAGGGAGGAGGCTTTAGTGGCATGCAGGGCTTTCGTCACCATGAGAAGAGCGGTTACAGTGGAGTGAACAGCCTTGAACCAAGATTGGTGAGGATCCAGGAGGTTGTGTTGTGAAAGGTAGGAGGACAGTTGGTCAGAGACTGCACGTTCGAGTGTTTTGGATAGGAAAGAAAGGAGAGATACCGGTCTGTAGTTCTGAGGTGCAGGTGTCGAGGGATGGTTTTTTGAGTAGCGGTTTGACTCTAGCCGTTTTAAAAAGGCAGCTGGGACCGAGCCTGTGGTCAGGGAGGAATTGATTGAGGAGGTGAGAAATAGTAGGATGTCATTTGAGATGGCTTGGAGAAGAGATGTAGGGATAGGGTCAAGTGGGCATGGCGTCTCCCTCCCGTTCATACTCGCCGGTGTATTGCCGCCCACTAGCCCAGCGCAACCCAGCTACACACCTAAAACCACTTACACTAATTGTCATTATGTGCAACTGTGAAGGTTTATGCAGATGTGCCTTGTTTCCCTTGTAAAGTGATTTACAACCCCAGACACCTAAATACACACACACACACACACACACACACACACAGTCTCTCATGTAGTTAGATAAACAGTTAATAGACAATGCGGTTTAGAGGACAATATTTTTCTAAATATCTGCCGTACACATCAAGGTATCGTGTTCACTTGAATGTTATTTAGTAATGCACCCTTAGGAATGATATATAATATAACCACACCTCCTTATACCTTATATCATCATATTGTCACATTTGGGTAATCCATATATTACTGTGCTTTGTACGTGGTCTATTAATGGTTGTTTTGTTGGTGTACATCTGAAGGTAAAGATTGAATATGAATGTTAAATTTCAATGTAGTAACAGTTGTTGGACCTAGGTTGAAAGAAACTAAGGTAAGAGATAAAGTGTATAGTACCCATGATAGATACATTTTATTTGACAAGACAAAAGAATGAAGGCGTGAATCTCTTTTTCCCGCTTTAGCCAAAAAGATTGATCACCTGTCCCGTGTGACACGGAAAGATTCCCATGTGACGAGGGAATCATTAACCAAAGATTGTGGAAATTTCTTTCTCGAGCCAAAAACATAATGTTAAGTTATAACTAATTTGACGTCTGTATCACCTCACCTGTAAGTGAAACTTGTGTTTCTTATTCTTTTTGACTATTATTTTTACCTGTATTTTCGTAAGTAACAAAGCCATATCCTTGGTGATAAGAATTTGCATTTTTCTAGTTTGTATATACTGTATGTTTTTCATGTTTTGCTTTTTATCGATTTATGTTATATAATCCAACGTGCCTTAATCTAATCAATGTAGGCTAGTCACCAAAAACAACACTTTTTGTCAAATAACAACCAGCTTTATAGTTTTAATTCAATAGGCCTTTTTGGACCATGGCCATGGCTACAACATTCCGCTGGGCAGTAAAGACACCAGACCTTTTCAGTCCTCGAGTTGATTGAAGTTGAAGTATAAAACGCTACAGCGCGCCTCTAGCTTAATTGAGGTGAAGTTTATTAGAATTGTGTTGTTGCAAGACTATGACAGTAAACACAGTAGGGTTTCTATCACATTGACGAAGGAAGGAGATCCAGGACCGTTTTATTCGGCTGCCGCTTGACTGGGAAAACACTGCTACATCAACAGTGTCTTACACCCAAACAATTGTAAGGTCATCTTTATTCTGATCAGGTTTGGAGCACTGGTAGTTAAAATAATCAAAAGGGTTTTCTTCCCTTACAGTCCCCTAGCCGTCTCTGTCTTTCCCATCCATAGGCTGTAACATAGGTTTAGTCTAGTTGCCAACTCGTTTGATCAGGTTGCAATTCCATGTCCAACACTATTATCCTCTAGGATTGCTGGTTTATTGAACTTAATCATACGGTTTTTTTTGTTGATTGAAGTCTGGATATTGTGTTTGCTACTCTTCATTGGGTACTTGAAGTGGTGTTATTCATATGCCGAAATAATCTGATGATTGACTGTATGTAATCCTCACTGATTTTATGTAATATATTCACGTTTACATTAAAACTACTCTATTCTGCCGTCGTATCATAGTCCTATTGTCAAGTATTCATATTTCTTCAGATTATTGACTGATCACAAGTTTGATTAGACAATTTACAACACTTCTGTCTTTGTCAAAAGGGCAACGGTATTTACAACTCTGGAGCCAAAGCAATAGCACCTTGTAGTCACCGGCCCCTGTTGTTTGCATGCGTTTTTGTCCATTTCTTACGTACCGTAGTCAGCAATGGGAAGTGGAAACTGTCTTTCCACTTTCTAGCGGGTTTTTAACTCCTCCCCCAACACAAACCGCCTCGTCGATCTACATTCAATTCTAGGCTAGGCGGATCGCAAAACTACCTATTGCTACTGTATATTTTCTCTGTAAAAGTCTTAATCGTGTTTCCTCACCAGATGAATGACTCTAAACAATCGTGGCTTAAGGATGGAATGCAGATTTGCAGCGGTTTGCAGAGTTACTCAAACTGATTATATACTTGTGGGCCACAGCTCTTTTGTATGCCACAAGTTGTGACATACAAAAGAGCTGTCCACAACGACGATTGAATGTTCACCCGTGCTTCGCACGGTTTTATTCCACATGTATTATAATTCCACAGATGGCAACAATGTAAAGCACACAGGACTTGAACACTGTCTGAAATATAGCATATAACCAGGGAAGTGGCGGTCCCTGCTTCCTGGTCCCCCCAGCTTCCTGGTTCGCTGGCATCTCTCCCGTGTGTCCGCTCTGTGCTGCTTTTCTACGGGAGACAGGTGATCAATCAATTGCCCACACCTGTTCCCAATCCCCAAGTCCCGTGAAGCACACCTCCAAACGTTCCCTCCCATAGACAGACAGAGCTAAACCACTCTCACACCCTCACAATACTCAATGTATAGATATACATGCAGATTTAATTATTATTAAATGTAATTAAAATGAAATAGTTTAATAGTAAGTCACAAAAAACACAAATACACTTCTGGTTATAAATAAGACCAGCGATGAATAAACCACTCAGGTGTTTTGGTCAGGAGCTTGTTTTCTCCCTCTGTGAAGCCTCATTCCTTCCTGGCAGACCTATCGCTTTCAAGTCTTTACAACACCTCAGAGGGGAACAAGACTCTGAATGGACACCCACGCACTGCACATGAATGAAGAAAAATAGGGTACAAAATATCACAATCAGAAGAAAAATAATTGACTTGACTTAGTTAAATTGCACACACTTTTTTTTTAATGACCAACTCCAGTAAATCTAAACAAGTTTGCGTTGGTGTGACTGGCCATTATACTGTATCTGTAAATTGCCCCCACTGGCCAATCTCCTATTTATCCAGCAACTAGGAAATGTACGGAATAGAATGTTATACAAATGAATAACATGAAATGCTTCAGGCTAGGATGCATTACCAGACAAATGACCAAGATCAAGTTGCATTGTGTACAACAAAGAGAAAGCAAGCTGGGCAAAGAATGTTATTAATTTCCCTAATGTCTGGAGGAGTTTTCTCTTACGACTTCCCTGCCATTTTGAAGTAAACTTTTTAATTAACCCTCTTTGATTTAACCCTCTTAGATTTGGTAAAGTAATTTCAGAGCTCAAAGTTTTCCAACTTTCAGTATTAGCAGTGTTTCTCAAATGAGTGGTATGTCGAGGTACTACAGATCACAAATATTTTTCAAAATATTTGTCTATAAATTAATAATTTAAATGTATCTGTATGCTCCTGGATCCATAATTTTCAATCTACTGAATCTAATTTGGCAGCATTTGAACAATCTTTAATTGAATACTCTTTTTACCTAATCAAATTATATATGCATGTTCTCTTCTAGAAACTAGAATTCTAGTCCAATTAAGGGGTACTTGGCATGGAAAATAATGAAAAATAATTTAAAGGGGGTACAGAAGCCAAGAAAGATAACCATTAATCTAAGGAATTTCCCCATTCCATAGGCAGTTAAAGATACAGGTTGATGCCAGTTGAGTTCTGGAAGGAATAACTGGGGTAGATCACCCACTCTGCTTCTTTAAAGCTCAAAACACCATCCGCTGAATGATTCAACTGTAGGTTAGTAACCTTTTGGCCCGCATCTACAGGCACTCAGCTCTTTGAGATACTGTATGTACTGTATGTGGATGATGAGTCCACTGGCTACTACCCTGTCTGTCATTTATGAAAAATGAAAACGTGCCACTACTTTTTCTTGAGGAACGCCATATATCATCACAAGGTTATCCCCAATTTTCAGCTTTTTAATTATTTATTTGTAATAATGAACACATAATCTACTGACTATGTTAATATATGAACGGTTCATTGGCAGATTGTTGTGATTCAGGTGACAAACTGTTGATCCACCAGGAGGTTTTGTTCCAGAGTTCTGAGTATAATCTCTCAGAAGGAGACCAAATGTTAATACCCAATACTGTTACAGAATGGAATAGAATACATGTAATTAAAGGAATTTAGTGTATCACTTACTCACCCCTCACAGCCTGGAATGCTGGAATAATTGCATTCCAATCTGTTCATAGAAAATGTAGCTGTAAAATTGTTATGATACAATTTAATATTTACAATACAATACAAGAATTTTATATTTTTTTCCCGATCAATTCCCTTGTATCAGAAAAATGTTACATTCATATTGCTGACATTCATAAACAGAATGAAATACTATTCCCCGATAATACTAGGGGTCAGAGATCACTGCCTCAATTCTAAACACTAAATTGCCCTTGTGGTTGAAACCAGTGTTACAAAATATCAAAGGCCTTTCGCGTGCCACAACCATGTGCACTTTGGTGGGGGTTGTGAAAGAGGGCAATCAAAAAGTGTACCTCTTGAAGAACATGCTCCAGTCAGTGAAATGCATACATGTCAGACAGTATTTCTAAAAACATCCATACCAGAATGTATTTTTACATCGAATCAGATCACCACTACCATACATGACGGAAAATACCCTGTGGATTTCACATTGCTGTGTAGACCAGGGGGGGCCCCCCCCCCCCCCCCCCCCCCCCCCCCCCCCCCACACGCGCCCCCCCCGCCGCGGGGGGGGCACGGTCTAATGTGTGGGTTGGGGGGCGCGAGCTTTGGATGGTTGTTTTTTT